>CAXKVW010001057.1:0-25999 GCA_964058825.1 Carex arenaria
AATGCAATGGTTTAAATCCCAGAAGTCTAAGATTGTTAGCACTATTTGGTAGCTTTTTTACTGAAGATAACTCCGCTACAGAAAATTTGACAACCTTGCTACAAAAGAGGAAAAAGTGATGAGAAAAAATTGACATTTTTTTTGTTTTTTTCTAGGATCATAATTCCAACAGGTAAACTTGAATATGGTAAACACCTGTATGTTGTATCATGTTCGTAAACATAATTTCAAATGTTTGAATAAACTCCGTAATACATTAACATAATTTTGCAACTTTGTTAAACGAATTTCGATTTTGCATCACAAGAGAAGATTTGGTTTATTAGGAGATGTGAGATTCCAAATTTGGATGGAAAGTCTATATTTCCATTCCACTTAACCAATGATATGGACTCTGGTGTTACTTGCAAATTATATATAAAATGTGTACCATGATCCAAATATGAGAAATGTACATGAAAAATATATACCCACTTTGGTTGTTGTAAATTATCAACCTACTTGTTGTAAGGATGAAATCGCTTAGGTGGCTCTTCAAGCAGAGTTCCCGTGTCATTGCAAATAAAAGATCTCTCTGTCTAAAAAAGCAAAAACAGTGGTATTCCATAATATTACATATGTTTGATCAGGAAGAAGTAAAAAATTACTCTTAGTTGCTACCAACAAAAATAAAAAATAACTAATATATTGACGGTTTACACCGGCACAGCTGTTAAAATTGGTACTTCACTTGAATGATATGGAAAAAAGCAAATCCGGTAATGACATGTAGGTATAAAATTATTATGGTGTTTCTGTGATCCATGCATGCCCAATCAACTAAAGACCGTAAGAGACTAAGAGACAAAACAAAATATAATCTGAGTGCAGCCACCACAAAAAACTATAAACAGAACTTAAGATAAAAACAGGTTCACAAACCAACTATTTGTAGTTCCAAAAAGTGGCCCCTGTTTTGTCAGAGACAACCGATACAAAATAATATATAAAATAAAGAGGTGTACCCTTAAAGGAATGTTAGTCATAGCATCAAGCCAAGTAATAGTCCCTGTAAAGGCAGAGAAAGAGAAGGTTGGAGATGTTATAACTTAGAAGAACTCACATCAATGTAGTCATTTGTACTGATAACTGCCATATGAACCTTAATTAATTAATTAATTAAAAGCACCAAATTATACCAAAATAAAAGGTAAGATGAAATGACCACTAAAAGGTGCTTTTAGTTTAGTTTGGTTGTACAGTAGTAGTAGCATACTTGATAGGTACAGCTATAGGGCATACGATGCTGAACACTTGGTGTACCTGGTACAGTAGGGCGAATCAGAGCGTATGTATTAACTTCAATGCAAACATCATTTGTCAATTGAAATGTAAGGGTTTTGACTTTGCGCTTTTTAAATATCCTCTTTCTCAATTGATCAGTCATATCCTCCAACCTTTAGTTAAAATAAAAAGAACAGTCAAGAATTCTAAAGTTAACAAATATTAAATTAGCTTTGCATGAGACTAATCCCTGACAGTATCTAAGCAATAACCAATTCAATTTTGGTTTCCCAATATTACATGATGTGATAAGAGAATTACTTTTGGCTAGCTAACGGCAAGAACTGAGCTAATTCATCGCCTTCTAATCCCAACATATCCTGTAATCCATTCATGCAATGGGCATTTGAGTAAAATTCATACAAGACAATTGCAACAAGATGTTCAGAAAGAAGTTATGGACCATACAGCATAAAATATCGAGATATTAAACTCCTCATCCGGTTGACTCAATGGTAGAAGCTCAATCAAAATGCCAAGATCTTGTGCATCCTACATGAAAAAACTCGAAGCTATAGCCTTTATCAAGTAAAGATACCAATTGATATTTACTTGTAGCAGGAATTCATTTTATCTTTATTTTGTTTTTGTTTACAATTACTTAATTATGTCTGGAACGCTGTAAAGGCAATTAAACTTGCCGTTAAACCCTTTAACCGCTTTTGGATCCCTCAACGGTCAAATCTGTTAAAATGATAAATGAGAATTAAGCAGCGGTTAAACCGATTAAACCATTAATTGAAACCCTCCCTGCAGTTAAATGCCATACTTTTTCAAAAGCCTGATGCCAGAAATTATATTTTCCATTTTTATTTCTCGTCATCTTTATTTTGATTTTATATACTAATTGCATATTTGCTTCCTGCTGCTTGCAAATAAAGAAGATGCCAAATTGCTAATTGCAAACATGAACGCGCTGAATTCTTTTCATTTCTTTTTTTATTGTGGGAATGGCAAAATATTGCGTTCAGTTTGCAAGATAAACAATAAGTAATAAAGCCAGGTATTTTCATTACTTTTGCACGCTGAATGGTTGTTCTAATCATATCAGTTTTGACCGGGCCTGTGACACTGCCAAATGGATCATCTTCATTCGTGAACAAAACCATGCGTTTGGTTGCGGTTTTTGCTGATCTGGATTAAGTACAATAGGCACAATTGAAAAAAAGAAGAAAGATTATATATAAGTTGTTTCATAACCAAAGCATCACGTTTTAGTTTAAGAAATATTTCATGTGTAGTCATGAGAAATGTCATGCACTCCAACAAAACATGGAAATATGATATTCGATACACCTTCCTTCTGTAATTTACTAACACTATACAACCCTTCCTTGCTTACTTTTATCTTGAGTAAACGAGAAAGAAGAGAGTAAAAATAGAGGGAAATAATTGGTCTTTTCCATAAGCCCATGATCGGTGGAAGGCTACTTAAGATTACTCAGTAATTTCTAATAACACAAAATTATTCCTTTTCAGTTTATTGTGCTCTCAGTACTTCCCTGTTTACTTATTAATAAGGGCTTGAGACTTGAAACAAAAGATGCACCAAGAACCAAAAGAAAAGACATGCAATTAACCGACATTGCACCAAAAACAAGGAAGGCTGTTAGAGGTACAATGAACCCAGTGAAAGTCCAACAGGGTTTAACTTTTCCAATACTGTAATGAACCAGGCAAGAACCAGCATGAATTCTAGAGATACGTACCCTTTGCGTAACAAGGCCTGTGCAACCCATATAGCATTGTAAAGTGAGTTCTCACGGGACCCGGGGGTGATGCCATAACGACTTCCAATACTGCTTAGAAATGTATCTATCATGAAAGAAATTATTAAGGTTCTAAAACATTTTCATAAGCAGAAAATATATTTCCTTTCTAAAATGAAAAATAGACCAAAAAAAGGTCTTGCAAAAAGCCTAATTTTTTCCAGTTTTACATGACATTCCTCGTACTTTCAAATATCACCAAACTTTTTTAAGTCAATTGCAAACATTTTAAGTCATTGGTAAAATCAACAATGTATGACTATTTAGAATTTAGCAGGTTTGATCTTTTGTGAGCACAAATTAAACTAAAAATTAAAGGAACCAGATTTCAATAATTTGTCTAAAATTTAAATAAAATTAAATATTTACAAAGATATTAGTGTTACTTAATTTTTGAAATGAAAGACAATATACCCATTTAAAATAGAGGGCAATATAACCATTCTTTGATTGAATTTACCAGTGAACCTTAATCTTTATGAATGAAAGTTGGCAAATAACCCAAAAAAGAGTTGCATCATTTTCATTCTTCGAGATTAAAAAGGGTGAAATTTTGATCTATTCTGCCAAACCTAGACGAGAAAGACGCAATTAGTACCCTCAATTGAGGAGAGCTCTTTAATGAGCCTAGCAGTGGGCTTGTCTAGAGGCTCTCTCTCCTCTACATTGAACACATATACAGCCTCCAGGTCTTGCAAATTCTTCCTTTCCTTCTGCAAAAACAAAAGAGAGCGAACAAAACGAACATGAATGATGAATATTAACAAACTGAGCTCATTCTGAAGAAGTCAAGATTGTTTCAACAAGGCGTATATGTAAAAGCTGTTCCTAATACTGACACATCAAGGGCTCACATTCAGAGGCGGATGCACATGTTGCATATGGGGGTCAATTGACTCCCATTCATTTTCAATTTTTTCACTTATGCATGATTTTCTATATAGTTTAGAATAAAATGCTATGGGTACTATAAAGTTTTTGAAAGTCTGGCTCCGCCGTTGGTCACGTTTAGTAGGGTTTCTTGATCTTATGGAATGTCAGGTCAGGCCAAGATCTGCGTGTTGCAACCTTGACCCAACTTATATAGTACTCAGGTTTAATATTGTTTTACTATCAATAAGCAAAAGCTCCTTATTAGCCCAATGACATTGTATCAAAAATAAATTAATGATATCAGTAACCTGTGCATCCAAAACCACAGTATCAAGTCCCTCTAAAATCACAATGGACCATATCGGACAGTTTTGCATTCTAACCTGACTAACTGACACAACCAAGTAAAAGCCTGGTCCAAGAAAACAACCAGTTTTATTACATAAAAAATTTGTCTATCCAAGATAACAAACAAAAATCTCTAGAAACAAAGATAAAATTGAAATTAGTGTTGATTCATACAATGTTTTACCAGTGCAATACCAACTCAACTATCCTTCGGTAGAACACTGCAATGATAAGATTAAAATATTTTGCTTACAGTATTAAAGAAGACAATTGCAACTTCATCATAGGATCTGCCAATGATTTGTGTCTTAAGAGCTTGAGCTAGACAATTCATTACAGCATGGAAATGGGTATCGGATTTTCCTGCTTCCTAGAAAAAATATTACAATAAAAAAAAATCTGTTTCTGTCAAACTCAATTTCAAATTTCATAGGAAAAAAAAATTGTTATCCCACCACCTTATGCCCAACCTGACAGTTGTGGTACAATATACCACACAAAAAGAATGTGACTGATACAATATCTAGAATTTCCTCGGCAATTGACAGAATATATTTGGCAAAATGTGGGGTTATCCCATCAAATGTAAAATGTTAAATTAGAAATGCAAAACCCTTCTGGTGAACATGAGTCAATAGATTTTTATCTTGAACTGAAGTGTTTACATCATAATAGAGTCAATACTGTACATAGATAGCAACAAAAAAGACATACAGAGATGAAATACAAAAAGTCACGTGATAATAAAAAGACATACAGATATGTAATAATAAGAGTAATCTTACGCACATCAGTTGTTGCTGGGCCAAACATTTTTGGAGAGGCATCAACCAAGTACACCACTAGATCTTTGGTAGGCTCTTTTTCCTGCTTGATAGAAAAAAGTAAAAAGTCATAAAAAAGGGTCCATTCCATATCAATCTTGAAAAGAAGTTCAAATATCTCATAATATAAGTATTTCCCTATTTAAAAAAACAAACAAAGAAATGTCTATTATCTCTCTGGTTCTTTTATTCAATGTCCATAAATGAGTGAAAGAAAAAGGCTAACTTCATATGAAGAATATGGCTAAGGAGGGGCATGTAGGGTAGTTCTTCTACTTTGAAAGTTCTTATTTTCGTTTTTTTGAGCGAGAAAGGAGGCTTGAATTTTAAATTTTCTAAAAAGAAAAGTGCAGGAAATGACTACAAGGCACTTACTGTACTTTTGTAAACAACACCAGCTAAATTTTTTTATTCCCCAATATCTAGAGAAAGAATGGATATTTGAAATTCCTTCAGGGGTTATACGCCATAAAATTATCTCAAGCTTGTACGCATCACGATACTCTTGTCAAACCTTCAAACATTCCAAATGCCCTTTACACAATGCTATTTTTTGCGATTTATCAATGCAATTTGCAAAATACTCTTTCTTTCAAGCATTTCAAACAGTGTTTTCCTTTCACAAAAGAAACAGAACACAGACAAAATAGAGGAAGCATGGAAGTGTACCAACCTGATATAACTCCTCATCAGAATCAGAGTCGCCTCTAAAGATGCCTTCGGGATCTAAATCCATGGCGATTGTTATATCCTATAATATACTGGATTGAGGTTGGAGATGTCTAGTGTGTGATACCGGGAGATGCGGAGCAGATCCTCCTTGGCTCCAACACTACTGAAGTTACTGATCAGACAACTGAGAGGGTTTTATAGACTTCTAGCAAAAGAGGTTTTGTGCTGGAGAAGGAGACGGGGAATTTTACAAACGGGTCCTCCTATAATACATAATTTATTCAAATGGGCCTGTCCTGAAAAAGTATTGATTATTAGACTCTCATATTTTTTTAGGGCTTAGATTATATTGAATAACATAAAATTAGGTTAGCAAAATAGCACTTTCTCAACACTATGCAGAGGAGGAAAAAAATATTTGAGTTGCATCTAAATAATAATAACAACACATTTTTCAAATTAATATTAATATATATCCAAACATATTTTACGTGTTTATAAATCATCTTTTGACGTTGCTCTCTGATTTACAATTCTCACGATTCTTACTCAGAAAGTTGTTTTCTTGATACAACATCATTATAAATTCGATCAATTAATTATACGAGAATCAATCTTTGATTTATTGGCTAAGGCAATGATCTCCCGGGATTTTTATTAATCGAAATAAAATAAAATAAATATTGAAAAAGGGGATAGGATCCGATTTTTTTCGAAAAATAATAAGGCTGGGATAATTATCAACATCCCTAGGACGGGATAAACAACGACGTCTCTCTTAATGGTAATCTCTCCCCGTATTATTCCTTAACCCAAACGAATAAGGGGAAAAAGAAATTTCAGGGACAGGATGGATAATCCCGTCCGTGAACAGTGACAAAAAAAAAACTTATATTTGATTTTGGTTAAATAAAAATAAACTTAGAAAAATTATATTTATTAAATTATGTTTCAACTATAAAAACAATGATTTATTTTTACTAAAAAACAATAATTTATTTTTACTAAAAAACAATAATTTATTTTTCAAATGACTAGATTAGTGGTTAGATTAGTGTCATTTTTTTAATGGAGTTCTCAAAAAAAAAACTTAAGTTTTTCTAAAAAAAAAAATTTAGTCATTTGATGTAATGGAGTTCTCAATAAATTAAATTAAAAAAATATGTCTATGTTATCGGACACATAGATAACCTACCAATTAAATTCAAATTTAATACAATTAACTATTGATTAGTAATGTATCAAGATCAGTGATATATAATTTCAAGTCATTTGATGTAACTAAAACATAAATCAAATCCCATCATATTTATAGACATAATATCAAATCTAATTTTTTTTTATTTAACCAAAATCAAACCTAAGTTATTTTTTTTTTGGGTCACTGTTCACGGATGGGATTGATAAATCCATCCCTGAAATTTTTTTTTTGGGGTCACTATTCACAGACGGGATTATCCATTCCGTCCCTAAATATTTTTTTTTTGATTCGTTTGGGTTAAGGAGTAATGCGGGGAGAGATTACCATTAAGACGGACGGCGTTGTTTATCCCGTCCCTAGGGACGTTGATAATTATCCCGGCCTTATTATTTTTCGAAAAAAAACAGATCCTATCCCTTTTTCGATATTTATTTTATTTTATTTCGATTAATAAAAATCCCGGAATGATCTCTGCATATTGCAAATTCAAAAATTGAATATGAAATATCTGTAAATATTAATATGCAAATAAGGATAGGACATATTATACTTTCTCAAAGATTTTTTTTTTTTATCAATTATACAAAACAAGGTATTTTGACAACAACAAAAAAGTCACGAACGAGCTAAATTACTGTCCAGCAATAACAGCAACGATAAAATATTAGAGAATATTATTACTACACGATACGTCAAACGAAATGGCATTCTCTGCGGAGTTTTTACCTGCGGAGCTGTGCGGTTCTTTTAATCTGAACCGTTCGTTTTGATCGGACGGATCAAATAAGATCATAGTACGAATCTCAAAGAAAAATTAACAATGCCCCCTCCATCAAATTGCGCACTCACCGGCTAGAGATTAAATCTGGACCATCTGATCAAAACGAACGGTCCAGATTAAAAGAACCGTACAGCGCAGCAGGAAAATCTCCGCAGAGGATGCGAGTCCTACGTCAAACAGAGTGAATAATTATTTTTTACAAACTTTAAAAAAAAGTAAGGTCAAGAGTCTTTTTTTTTAAAAAAAATCTGTACATGCTAAACATTTTTCATTATTCGCTTCTTTTTGTTGACTAATTTAGATGGAGAGCAGAGGAAATGAGGGAATGGAAAGAAAAAAAAATTTTCGTTGAATCGTATTTGGTTGACAAAATTATGTCGGAGGTGAAAAGTTTAGCTTTGTAGTATCATTATAATCAATAGAATTGGGTTCTCTTCCAATTTGAGATGTAACGGATGGAAAAAAATTTTGTTGCAAATATTATTAGAAAAAATAACACAAATTTCCAACTCTATATCTGACATATATAATTTTCATACAAGTTTTTTTTGTCACAAACTTACAATAGCTACTGAATTTCTCATTAATCTTCTAAATTGTAATCAACCAAATAAAAAATAAAAAGAAAAGAAAAATTAAATTTATTTTTTCTCATTAATCATCTAAACATAAAAAAATTAAATATGTTAATCTTCCTTTCTATTCTATTTCATTTTTTTTATTCTTCACCTTCCTTCCTTTCCTCTACTCTCCATCCAAACAAAGTGTAAACAGTTGCCTTAATTAGAGGAGTAGAACCACAGAAAATCCAAACAATCCACCGCCATTAATTGTGATTCTGTGAATATATAATGCTCAATTAGAGGAGTTCTTCTATAAATAGTGAATTATATATCTCCCCCTCTGAAACCCACAATTGGTGTTAATCGGTTTTATCTAAAATCTTCTTGCGCCGAAATTAAAGGTATGAGAGATCGAATTAGAACCTCTCTAATTACTCAATTGTTAATTCTTTTATTAATTTAGCGATCAGTTTTCTTATTCTTTGACATCGATCTTGGATTCCCGGAGTTTAAAGTTTTCTTAATTATCATGTAAATCTGTGTTTTTATCTTTTTCCCCTTTTTTCACCTAAAAAAATTAACAATAGCGTATTTGAATTGCACGACAGGAGAAAGATGCAGATCTTTGTGAAAACTCTAACAGGAAAAACGATCACGCTTGAAGTCGAGAGCAGCAACACGATCAACAATGTGAAGACCAAGATTCAGGATAAGGAAGGCATCCCACCTGACCAGCAGCGTCTCATATTTGCTGGAAAGCAACTCGAAGACGGAAGAACCCTAGCTGATTACAACATACAGAAGGAGTCAACACTGCATCTGGTGCTGAGATTGAGAGGTGGCTACGGTTGGATCTATGACGACAAACTCAGATATCTTGCGCAGAAGCAGAATGTAATCAGAATGATATGCCGCAAGTGTTACGGACGCCTTGCGCCGAATGCCACAAATTGTCGAAGGAAGAAATGCGGTGGCAACAGCGATGTGAGAAGAAAGTTTGCTTCTAGGTATCAAGTTAAAAAAAAAGATCTACAATGGTCGAAGGATGAGATAACTGGAAGGATACAAATTTATATTTAAAATCAAAAGAATACACAGGCTTATTGTAGATTTTAGCAATAATGAACGTGTTGTTTAATTTCTGATATTAGTTTAGGGTCAGGTTTTGTTATTGTCTCTTGATTAAATTTGGATATTAGATTTTTGATCAAAATATTCAATTCAAGCAATAAATGAGAAATTAAGCAGATGAAAACAACAGTATAGAAAAAAGAGAATAGTTTTCATCTCTTTCATTCATCGTCTCCGAGTTCAGTTTTCAATTCAATAAAATTTAATACCAAATAAATTTCAATTTAACTTTATTGATCGGAAGCAATACAGAATATAATTGAAAATTTCTCCATTTATGTATTGATTAGAAAATAATTTTAATACAACTTTGCCAGAAAAAGACCCACAAAATACCCCTAAACATATTTATACAATAACAACCTTATATATATTCCCCCTTTCAAAAAAAAACAACCTTATATATATTACACAATATTACAGTGTTCTCTTCTTCACGTTAGAGTATGAGCATAGATGGAAAGAAATCAAAGAACTGTGTTTCAATTACACAGATCTTAGAGAACACATCTTTAGATCTTGAAAAGTTTCAGTGTCAATTATTATATATCCTGATAAAGTTTAATCTTATTGGGATCATACTGATAAAATGTATATATACTTGCTAAGGAAATATACCCCTTCTGTTATATGGTTATTAGATTATCTTTCTTTGTCTATATATAATTCATATTGAGAACCGTTCGATCCGTATATGCCCGAATATTAAAGGGACCTCGCGCGTGTATTACAAGTGTGGACTGAATCGGCCTGAATTCTAATAGGAGAATCAAGACTGATATCTAAATGAGGGCTTGAGGCTGATTTAATTTAGGGCAGTAACAAAATCAATACATACAGGTTCTCATTCACTGAGTTTGGAAAATGAATGAAAGTTCCACCAAAGATGATAATATTTGCATGGCTTTTTATATTATGAGAAGGTACTGACGGCTAAGATTTTAGCATATGTTTACAGAATGCTGCTTCTCTTAAGCATTATTTATATACAATGGTAACAAATCAATCACAGACAGTTTCGAGGAACTGGTAAGAGGAATTAATTAAACGAGGAAGGAGCATCAAGATGGATAGTTTCAAAAAAGGAGATGCAAAGTCAAGAGAATTGTTATTAATTTCTTTATTCATATGCTGGAGAGAGAAATACAAAACAATAGAGGAACTAGTAAGAGAAGTACAGGTCCAATGAAATATTATTCAAGTAATTGCATGAAGATTCATTATTCAAGTAATTACAAGAGAATTGTTTACTTAAACTAAGGTTCTAAATAGCGATTATCGTGTCATCGCAGAAAAGCTAAATAAAAAATTATCGCGAATAACTTAACTCTAATGAAAGCTATCCTATTTTTTGATTAAAAAATTATGTTTTATATTTCTACTAATTATCAACATTATCTAAAGTCTCATAGCGTTTCTGCCAGTATAACTTGGACTGCCAAAAATTTGTAGTTCGTGATTCGATTGACTTTGATTCGAAAAAATTCATAGTTTGCAATTAACTCGTTCGATTGGAGTTCATTCTGAAACAAATCAAACCAGTTCGGTTTGAATCTTATTTAAACTCAAACTGGGGTAAGTTTGATTTGGTTTGATTCGTTTGTAGCCCTACCGATAAGTAAATGCCAAATTGATTAAGAAATTATAATATTCATATTAAACCAGTGCAAATTCCAATTCCTATTCAAAATATCTCTAGTAATATCAAAAAATATATTATCTTCTCTATACAAAATAACTTAAGCATCATATATAATTCAGTTTGGACCTTTCAAAAGCAAAAGCAAAAGCATCATATATATTATCTTCTCTATATTTTTCTATTTGAAAGCAAAAGCAATCTGGATTTTAAAAAATATTGGTCTTTCAAAAAAATAATTCAGTTTGGACCTTGAATTAAAAATCTATGTAGCGCTATGTGTTACAGTGGAAGTGCACGGAGAGTCCAAAAAGATAGAAGCGCTACAATTGGCTGGATACTAATCTGCTGCAGCGGGTGTTCTCCACTTTTCTGTCTATCTCTCTCTTGAAAAGAGGAGGAGAGAGAAAGTGGAGAGACAGAGAAAATAGTAGGGATAGCAGGGTTTTTTTAAGAAAGCAGCGGATTTCATTCTCAATTAGCTTAATACTTGCGAGACACACAAACAAAATTAAATATGAGATCTACAACAGATTTTAAGAAAAAGAAACCTTAAAAGACAAATTGTTTCAAAACTACGTCTAATTTATTGACTAAGGTACAGTTATTTTTGTGTGGAAGGTTGTGGTTTGAAACTCATACTTGAATTGTAAATAAGTTAAAAACTTTTATCCTGGTCATTTGATGTTAAAAAACAATAAAATTATTTTCTCTCTTTTTTGATGGGGAGAGGATTACTTCCTTTTTATTATAAGCATCTTTAAAAGATAAAAGATAGAATTTGGAGCAAAACACTATTAAAAAAAACCCTACATTACTTCCAAGGGAGAGGAGGGTGTCCGATGCCCATCGGAACAGAACAGTGTTCGATGGGTGATTTCTACTGTCCGATCTACTTCAAGATTTGTGCGCACGGATATTAAAGCAAATAGCACGGATATTAGACAATAAATAGGTCAAATTTTTCAGTTTTTTTTGTCTATGGTTATTATATTTCCATAATTATCTTATCATTTAAAAAGCTCTTAAAAGTAACACATTATTTATGTGTATTTCTACATGAATTCATATTGTCATGTAATTTATCTATAGTAAAGTATTTAGCACTATGAAAAATATATTCAAGTTAAGACCAAAAATATGATGAACAAAATTCATTTTATTAAAATTAATTATGTTAAAAGTTTGTTTTTTTTTCTTCAATAAATATTTTTTTTTCAATACGAAATTAAGAAAACACCCCCAATAGTACCAAAGAAAGATCTAGAGTAAATTTCGCTGGAGGTCACTAAACTTTGTTATTTGTCGCGAATTGGTCACTCAAGTTTGATTTGTCCATTTTTAGTCACTCAACTTTGTTATTTGTCTCAATCAAATCACTCTATATTTTTTCATCCAAAATAATAACGGAATATTCTCATTACATCCAAAATAATAACAGAATATACTAATTTTGTCCAAAAATACTAACAGAATGAGAATATTTCGTCCAAAATACTAACAGAATGAGCATATTTCATCATTATTTTGGATGAAAAGTATAGAATGACTTGATTGGGACAAATAACAAAGTTGAGTGATTAAAAATGGACAAATCAAACTTGGGTGATCAATTCATCACAAGTAACAAGATTTAGTGATCTCCAGTGAAATTTACTTAAAGATTTACGAAATATATGACTTCAGACTAAAATAACTTTGAAATCAGAAAGAAAGAAAGAAAGAAACGAATGCACATTATATATTTGGATTTTTGACAATGGAATCCAATGTTGATTAAAACAAAAAGGTAATAAAAGCACAACTCAAACTAGATCGATATAAATTGGAATTCAGTGGACTTTGCACTACCTGACGTAGTGACGTATACCTGTAAAAAGATGCTTCGTATCTGGCTTTCTGTTTTCGAGGTTAATAATAATGCATTTTTTTTTTTTATTATACATTGACCATTGCAGCTGTTTTAGTTTACATGTTAAATCTGCAAACAAAAAGTAGGAGACACTGAATACATTTCACAAATCATATACTGACGTGTGATTCAGCCTGACTGGCCCCTGTGCCACGTTACTAACATTTCATAACTTGTTACATGAAACATCACGTTACGGCATGTGATCAATATTTAATTTTACGTAATATAACTAAAATAATAAATAACAATCACATTACGTGAATGAAGGTGAAATTTTTATTAGTATTAAAAAAAATTAAGAATCTATCTAACTTCTTGAAAAAAATTGAAATATATACAAACCGATTACAAATTAATCGGTTTCAGAGACTGAAACCGCTCACAAAGCCATCAATTTAGAGCCCTCCAGAATCGATAACAAAGTGAGCGATTCAAGAAGCGATGGCATTGTGATCGGTTTCAGAGGCTAAAACCGATAACATCGGTCGAAGTACATGGTATAATTTACTCCGACTTTTGATCATTTATTACAATTTTTATTTAATTAGAAAATGTTATAATTTATTTATTTTTTTATTAAAATATCAGAAATATTGAATATATATATCTTCAAAATTAGATGTAATACTATATAATTTGATTTATTAGAAAATCTGCAACAAATAACCCTGATCAATATTTTTCAGGCCGGATTTTTCACGGCTGTAAGAAAAATTAAAATATTTCTGTGTGTTATTGGAAAAAAAAAATACTTTGAATCTGAGTTATTGATCCATGTTTAAAAGTCACTTCAAAATAAATATAGAAAATATTGTGGTATTTCTATTTTTGAACAAATAAAAATTTACTAAAACTTTTGTCAGATGAAATCATGACATATCATTTTTTTAAATAGATATAATATTTAAATATTTAAATGTATTAGAAGAATCACAATATTTTATGTATTTATCTAGAAGTGACTTTTGAACCGGGATCAATAACTCATATTCAAAGCATTTTTATTTTTTTCCAATAACACACAAATAAATATTTTAAGTTTTCTTACAGCCGCAAAATATACGGCCTGAAAAACATTGATCCGAGTTATTTGTTGCAGTATTTCTAATAAATCAAATTATATAGTATTACATCTAATTTTGAAGAAATATATAAAATATTTCTAATATTTCAATAAAAAAAGTATAACATTTTCTAATTAAATAAAAAATTGTAATAAACGACCAAAAGTTTGATTAAATTATATCATGTACTGGGACTGATAACAATGCCATCAGTTTCAATATCTGAAATCGATCACAATGTCATCGGCTCTAGGACCGCTTACTTTGTTATCGGTTATGGAGGGCTCCAAACCTATGGCTTTGTGAGCGGTTTCAGCCTCTAAAACCGATTAATTTGTAATCAGTTTGGGTAGATTTCGAATTTTTCTCAGAAGTTGGATATATTCTTTATTTTTTTATTTTTTTTTATATTCATAAAAATTTCGGTGAATGGTGTGACCATATATGACATACTTAAAAGTAATATAACTGATCGTGTTTAATTTTTGTTTTCAGGTTTAAGTTTTTGAAAGTTAGTGGCTTGAAATGTCTATTAACGATTCCAATGATAAAAAGACGTATTTATAACGAGTCAAATGACCCTCATTCCTAGATTTACTCATTTATTCGCATGAATTTCTCTAAACTATTGTACTCTTCTAATCATACTTATATACACACACTTAATGACCCTATTATCTTAATTCCCATCTCTATCTCCAGCCAGATTCGCTCTTGTTCAACCACCACTAAGCACCAACGACCGGATTTGATCACTGCTACACTCTGATCGAGATAGGGTAGAAAATCTATACTCCGAGCTCTAACGATACCGTGTTCTTTGCTCCAATCGGCTCTGCTCCCTTTCCTCTTTCTCATTTTCTTTTTTGCTCGAGAAGGTAGAGCTAAGAGAGAAGTAGGATACTAATGTGTCGGAGGTGTCTAAAAGAGGTGGGAGGAGAGGATTGGAGGGAGGTGGATATGGAGGACATTTGCGCAAGAATTTTGAAAGCGCTAGCTCCTAGTTCCAGAGCGCTCTTCAAGTTTAAATTAGTCCATACAAAATAAAAAGTAATGAATAAAACAAATAAAAACTATTTTTTTGAAGGAGAAAACAAATAAAAACTATTACAAAATAAATTATAAATATAATAAAAAATAAAGCTAGAGAAAAGTGATTACGTAAAATTATCACGTGATATGACCAAATAAGTTTGCATGACATTAAACAACGTGATATGACGTGTCATTTTTTTATCGAAGGGAGATGCAACGTAAATGGACATGTTACGTGACCGACACACATGACGTGATATATCGTATCTATGAGATTGTGACATACCGAGACGTACCGTGGCAGAGTCAGAGAGAAAGAGATCACCTGTCCCCAGTGAGGCTGACATGTGGGTCCAGACAGGTTTATAAATTTAAATATTGGTTTTTAGTTTTGATGTGAGCCCACGTGTCAGTAATTGAGGAGCAAGAAAATCCTGCCCCCTGAAAGACAGAGAATTCGGTCTCGAGTCAAAGCCAGAACCAGTAACGAACATGACTAATTTCCTCCACTAGATTTATCCAATTAATCAAATACAAAAGGTACCCCAAAGCAAAACAGATCTGAGATGCAATCACTGTAGAAACGTAAAAAGAAGCAGAAGAAAATAAAGGGCTCACTGGGGAAAATACGAAGAAGAGATAGATTTGTGTAAAAACAGCGGTCCTTTCTTTTTATCTTTTTTGTATGCGTTTCGTTTTTCTTTTTATCTTTATTTCAATTTTACCCTCCAAGTCCTCACCGTTTCTCATCACGGACCCGATCCCCTTGGAGTCTTGACACACTTTCTCCTCTTTTCATTTCGAAAGCAAGCGCGCCCCTGGAAATATCTGATCTTATACGTTCTGTATCTGTAAATTTAATGTAACGGGTGGTACGAACCGTCAAAACTAAACCCGCTACGAGATAAGTTGATTTTTCTGAACTGTAGGAAACTCGAGGAGATTTACCGACCTTTATCTCAAAAAAAGTGGTTCTGGTTCGGTGAAAAAGTACGGAAGCCGAACATCAATATATGTATGGCACGCATCTTGACATACCGAGCAACAGTATTGAACTATTAGTAATGAGTAATGACCACTCTCTTAAGTGGGGGCCACAAATATTCTTTTCCTCCTAATGTTTATCCGTAAAACGAAAGGAGCCGTTGCATGTTAGCATCTCTATTCTCTCCAGTTTATAACCTGCCTCGCTCCCTTTCCTTTTTTTTTTTTGTCCTTTTTGTATTACGATATTACTACCATCTTCCATTTATTATCCATTAATTGCCGATCAGACAGCGGTGCACATAGGCCATGTGCTGAAAAATAAACCTGCTCGGTAACGTGACAGTTGTATTTAGACAATAATTAAACACACTTTTGCGTGTCAGATACTCCAATTTTTTCTGATAATTCTCTTGTTAACAACGCAGTTTATCTTCTAGTCAGCCCAAAAATGTACCTAGGCTTTTCCTTTTAAGTTACAAATAAATGCATAATGCAGTTTAATTTGTAAAAGAAACACCATCAAAACTATAGTTAGTTAATTTAGCGGGTAAATAAGGTTTTTAGTAAGATGCTACATTTCGGATAGCTCTCTCTTATCAAATACAATATAACAAACATTGACAAACAAAGCAGTATTAAGTTATATTAAACATCGAAGCACCTTTTCATACTTCAATAGAATCAAACAACAATGTGACTCAGCAAACTCTATCCTTATAACAATCTAGAGGAAAGTGAATAACACCAATAATTAATCTGTACCAAAATTTCAGTGTTTTGCTATTTTGGTGCGCATGCACAACTCGATTTAAACAAGCAAACATAAAGACCAAACTGTGGTTCAAAACAGCCCACAGAAAAACTACTTTTTTCTAAAGAAAAATAAACCCACAAACACTAAAAAATAAAAAATAAAATCTAAATTTCCACTTAATCTAAACATTAGAACATTAATCCTCTTCTCATCATTCTCTAAAGTAATATAACATACATCCCCAAATTTGCAAGTAGCTGCAATACCACTACACTGGTGTCAAATTTACAGAGACCCTAACACCTAAAAGAACTTTCATCTCACACCCAGTTTTATGAAATTAAAGATTAAAAAACCTAATTTACTCGTCTCTACTTCTTAGCCTTCCTTGCAGGAACCTTTCTAGATGGTGCAGCCTTGGCCTTCTTAGGTGCAGCCTTCTTCGCTGGTGCTGCAGCTTTCTTTGCTGGTGCCTTTGCAGGTGACTTCTTTGCCGGAGCAGCAGCTGCTTTCTTTCCTGGTGCATCCTTAGCTGAGGTCTTAGCTGCCTTAGCCGGCCGACCCACTCCCTTTGGCTTGGCTACAGCCTTAGTCTTAGCAGGAGATGCCTTTGGCTTAGCAGCTGGTTTAGCCTTGGCTGGAGCTGCCTTTGGCTTAGCCTTTGGAGCCGCCTTCTTTGGTTTAGCTACCGGTTTCAGCTTAGGAGCAGCAGCTGGCTTGGCTGCTGCCTTCTTTGGCTTAACTACCGGCTTGGCTTTGGGCTTAGCTGCGGCCTTGACCTTGGCCTTGGCTGGAGCAGCTGCCTTGGTAGATTTCACAGTCTTGGCTTTGGGCTTGGTGGCTGGCTTGGCTTTGGGCTTAGCAGGCTTGGCAGATGCGGGTTTTGGGGCTGAACCTGTAAGCTTGAATGAGCTCTTTACTTTGGTGAGCTTACCAGATGCAGCTAGCTTTTTGAGATTATAAGATAGGAGCTTTCTGAAATTGGATGGCAAGTGAGCCTTGTGCTTGTCTTCTATGAACTTCCCAATTGCATATGGGCTTGATCCAGTTCTCTCTTTCAGAGATGTAATTGCCTCAGTAATCATCTGAATTAAACAAAAATTGTATCAATTGTCAACATCCATGTAGATCAATTCTGTAAAACTGGATGAGATGTAATGCTGGTGGTCAAATTGTGAATATATTTTACAAAATGGTTGTTCAAGAGATCAGAATGATGTCTTCTCTGTTAAATTGATGTAGATTATATAAATCAATAGATATATACTACCTCTATAATTACTTGTTTCAGAGATCTGAATAAAGGTCCCTCTGATAATTACCATTTTTTGTTCGTATGTGAATCTATAAAATTTATAGTGCCGAAGGTCAAATTATATAGAACTATCACAAATTAGTTAATAATCATAGGGTGAAAGTAACCTTTAACTGTTAAAAAAGTTCTGGTTTTGCACAAATAGGTTGAATTACCTCAGACCACAAACCGAGAATAGATTTGGATTTCGGGAACCTACTCCCGTTTGAAAAGGGTTTGACGAGACTCAATCCAGGTTTGACAACAGAGAAATAGAGATGAGAGAGAGGAAGAAAGAGATAACAAACCTCAGCATAAGGTGGATGGGCAGGAGCGACACGAGGCTTTCTAGGCTTCTTCTCCTTAGGCTCCTTGGCCTTCTTCTCGGCCTTCGTCTTGGCTGGACCGGTGACGGGGCCCTCGGCGGGCGAATCCTCCACCGGAGCTGGGTCGGCCGGAGCCATATCGAGGAGCGAATCCTCCGCCAGAACTGGCACAACATCACCAGACGCCATGACTAGAGCTTAAACTACGATACGAGAATTGAATTGAGAGAAAACGAGAGAGCGGTTTGTATGGTGTGTGAGAGTCGAAAGAGAAGGCGAGTTTAAATATGACGACCGTGTGAAAGGGAAGACACAGTGGCGAGCTGTGATTGGTCGAGAGGGGTGTCACACGGATCGAGCGCTCAAGCAAAGTTAATTGTGGGCCTTTGGATTTATCTAGCATCAACGGTCGAAAGTAGGTCAGGCTATGAGATGAGCATGCTTGGGCTGGATAGAGGCTGCTGGAGGTGCCCTTAGGTGTGCTTCTCCTCTCAATTTGAGACTTAATATCTCGAGCCATGATTCATGGATTTGGATGTGGTTTTTTCCAGGATTTAGGTCTTGAGATGAGGTTTATGTAGAATGTAAATTTGGTTGATTTGGTTAAGTGTACAGGGAGAAATTGATTTTTTTATGTGGAGTGGTCTGCCACAAGGGTTTGTGTGAGTTTGTCGGAGTTTTTTGAGGTTTCGACAGCAATGGCGGAACCGTTTCGATGATTTCTTGATGCGGGATTGTAGTGACCTTGACAATGAATCTATTGGTCTTTAAATCGTCGAAATCAGGAAAGAATTGAATACGCACAGTGCATTTGAATGCGACTTAACTGACACACTTGACTTACCCGATTAGCACCCGAATTAATGATTGTCGGAAATACGAACCGTTACGTATCCACGATTAGTCCTATGATCCTCAAACTTTTCCAACGTGTTATATCACTCGAAAGAAGATTAAAAATGATCACGAAATGCGATAATGTAACGCGCATTTAAGATGTAGCATGATGATACAATAGATTAGGCAAGTAATGGGGGTAAACATGGTTAGGTTAGGTTTATGTGAAATTATACTAACTGGTCTATCCAGAGAGCTTAATTTTGCTAAATTGACAAAAAAAACATGAACAAAATTTCCAATTTGAAATTCTTGAACAAAATATTATTAATCTAAATATGCAATGCAAATCTTACATGTCTCTTGGCAGAAAAGGACATGAATAGGAAATTACACATTCAACAAGACCATGCACTTGTACATGTATCATAGCAAATTTGGCACTGGATAATTCCATGAAAACTTAAACCATGCAACAATTTACCATATTGTGAACTAATCATCTAACAAATATAAAAAAACGAAATCTCATTTGAACAAATAATTGGGCTCATAATTCCACTAAAAATGAAACTTTTGTAAACTAACACATGCAGCAAAACTTGTGCATATATAAAAAATTCTCTGCATTTAAACACTTACTTCTTGTCTATAACAAAAAAAATGATGTAGAAATAGTTTTCATTATTAGAAAAGGTAACACAAGGTTATGTGTCTTATAAGTATTTATTCCTCTTGGTCAAAAGGTAACATGTGTGGTTTTGGGGATTTTAGTTCAAAAAAATCAATTAATCTTTCCTTTGAAATATATATAGTAAACCTTCAGAACTAGCTTGAAATAACATATAGGAATTAGCTAGCTAGGCAGATTTGTTAAATGCTTAAAGGATCTTACTACTGTTCATAAAAAGATCAAAACGAATAAAATTAAAGCATAATTAATTGATCAAGGTCTGAGATTTGTTCTAAACCTATTCATTCTATCTCAACACTTTTGTACAAGTTCCACAGAAACAAATTAACTATACAAACCTCACGAAACACAACCCTTTTTTTTTTTTTGCTAACTGGTCATTGTTCTTTCTAAATTTCAACTTCTTCAAAAGTTTCATAAAACAAGAGGAGAGAAGACCCACCCAGTCAACTGATATGATGCTAATCCTTGAAAATAATGATCTAGAAAGGGATTTGAGATACCACACCATGACTCCAGCCTCATCGACATGTCTCAAAAAGTAACTAGAAACTGACCCAACATGTTATTCTCATCAGTTCGCTAAGACTTCAGAAATTCTAATATTGGTAACATGTGCATTATCAGGCCTAAAGTATTTACAAAATAGAGAGGTTATCTAACATATGAACCTATATAGCACTTGATAACATTTTGAAGAGCAACTCCTCAGTTAGCTGTGGTACTTCATGAGTTAGTTAATTCTAGCCAAGCACTTTTTTCGGTCTCTTAGATGCCCGGAGATTTTTAACTCAAACTGTCTGAATCTCATTCTGTGATCATGTCAGGTACCGACTGGATCTGAATTCGTAAAAAAAAAATTTGTCGAGGTAGCTAATAGCTATGAGCGAGGGCGTTCAATCGATATTGAATTCGTACACTCGGTTTAGATCAAATCCATTTCGATGCTCGGTCTGAGGTCGTTCAATAGATATTGAATTCGTACACTCGGTTTAGATTCACATAACATATTATAATTTTAGTACCCATCAAACGGTCCAGATCGGATATTGGACATATATAATTTGCCTATTGAAAACTTCAAACTCCCAGGTTTAAGAGACATGACAATATGACATGCATGATCCAAACAATAACATTAATAGAAACAACTTCTAGATATACATATATATATGTCCAGCCTAAGGCCTAACAGCTTGTTATATAAAGTCTGATAGCAACAATTTAACCATTCTCTCTTAGCATTCGGCACACTACTGATAATTAATTGCCCCCAATCAATTTTCTGAGAAATCAATTAGGTTTGATCCTACGGTCCTAATGACTAGGTGCATATATTGCATTCCAAAGAACCTGGATAAATTCAAAATTGCATATATATGTCCTGTTAGAATTTTTCAAGGACAATATATATCCAATTCATCAAGTCAATAATCTCTTCTAACCTCTACCTATTAATTTACACTCGGACTAAGTCAAATTTTGAGGAGATTGGGTTTTACATAGATGCTTAATTGATTCTTTTTCCCTAATTTGGTATCACATGTCACGTGACATGATCCAATTCATTCAGTCTCAATCTCTTGAGGTTCAAAGTTCAAACTGTGATGTATGGCTGAGAATCAATTAATTGTTGGGTCTACTATATATCTCTTCTCAATCAGGATATCTTATCTGTGATCCATCCATTCCTTTAATATATGAGTCCATCTCTTCTCAAGTAATGCATCGTTTGAGTTAATTTGAATCCAAACCGTTTGATTAGGATTCGAGTCAATCCGGCCAAATATATAACCGAAATTTTTATTAATATACAAAAGAAATAAAAAATTTAACAATTTATACAATGTTCTGATGAAATTCAAAATCTACCGAAACCGATAACATTGTCATCGGTTTCAGAAGCTAGAACCGATGACTTTGTCATCGGTTTCATAAGCTAGAACCGATGACATCGATGTCATCGGTTTCAGCCTCAAAATTCAATTCCTGGGAGATAACTTTGAGTAATATATTTATGCATATTTTTTTATGCAGGATGCACACTTTTTGATGCGAGAATTATATCAGATTAAAACAACGAACGACTCATATTAAAACACTTTTTGAGTAATGATTACAAAGTTTTCTTAAATTATTATTTTTTTAAATAAAAAGACTATAATATTTTCTGTATTTTAAATACATAGAAGTGACTTTTGAACCGCGATCAATAATTCAGATTCAAAGCATTTTTATTTTTTTTCCAATAACACACAAAGAAATATTTTAATTTTTCTTACAGCCGCGAAAAATCCAATATGAAAAATATTGATCCGGGTTATTTGTTTAAGTCTTTCTAATAAATCAAATTATATTTTATTCTATCTAATTTAAAAAATATATAAAAATATTTCTAATATTTTAATAAAAAAATAAATAAATTATAATATTTTTTAATTAAATAAAATAATTAAATGAAAAATTATTTTAAATTCAAATTGGATGAATTGGAAGGCTTGTTCTAGCTTCTGAAACCGATGACAATGTGTTCGGTTTCGGTAGATTTCGAATTTCATCATAACATTGTATAGATTGTTAAAGTTATTATTTCTTTTGTATATTAATTAAAATTTCGGAATATATAATGTTAGGGACCCTTTAGGATTCGTCTTATTATATAATGAATGGACCAGCACTACTACAGAATATGGTGATTGTACACGGATAAATCACGAAGAGCTACACGGATTTTCAGCAGTGTAGGATATTAGGGTGTAGGAATGTCCCATCTTTTGCAAACGGATATTTATCCGTGTGCAATTATCAACAATCTACACGGATTTCTACTTAAAAGCCGTGTAGAAATCCAACTAAAGCTACACGGTTTTTTAATAAAAAATCCGTGTAGGAAGGTTGCTGAACCGTTTTTTTTTTTTCTTTTTTTTTCTTTTTTTCTTTTTTTCTCTTTTTTTCTTTTTTTTTCTTTTTTCTTTTTTCTTTTTTCTTTTTTCTTTTTTCTTTTTTCTTTTCTTTTCTTTTTTCTTTTTTTCTTTTCTTTTCTTTTTTCTTTTTTCTTTAAGCTAGCCTCCACTTTTGCTAGCCAGTAATTATATATTTTAGATTGAATATACATAATCTTTTGCAAAAATAAATTTATAGCATTTTGTATATACATAGCCTTTTGCAAAAATAAATACATAGCCATTTGCAACATATATATATACATAGCCTTTTTTACATGCAATCCCATGTGATCTAACACATAACATACACTTCTCAAGATCCAATACAATGTTTGTATAAACATTATGTTATTACCACTTGGTAACCATGTGATCAAGGTTTGAGCCAAATTTCCATAAGTTGGGCTCATGTTGCCAAAACTCATGGCTATGATCTACTCTAGCACGAAATTTCATACATACTAAGTTGTATTAGATCCAACATATCGAAAAGGAAGTTTGCATGTGATCCATGACATGATGTATCTTGGTTAAAGGTCTCCAACAATATTGCATCTCCAATAAAAAATACAAGGATCAACATATTAATTTGTGCATACATACATACATCATAGAGAATAAAAATTCTCAATTAAAATTTATACATAAAATTAATTGAACCTGTATGGCTTTTATACGAACCACTGAAAATCAATTTCGTAAGAAAAAAATTATTGCATCTTATATGAATTTATGGAGGGAGGGTGGCGAAGAGGATAGTAACCAACCAAGGCGAAGATGACAGTAACCAACCAAAACCCTACAAAACTGAAAAGAAAAATAAAAGAGAAATAAGCAATAATAATTACACATGACCTAAATAAGCAATAATAAGTAACAGAAAATTAGATAACCTTAGCAAGATAGAGAGGAGAAAATAACAACTTCAAATATCTCAGATCCCAGTTGTGCTATGAGCTGAAATCAGACCAATATTTTAATACAGAGATAGAGAGAGAGAGAGAGAGAGAGTATTATAAAATCAAAACGGCGTTGGAGGGAAAAGGCCTTTTTATATAACAAAAACCCTAAAACTACATTTCTACACGGATTTTTCACTATAAATCCGTGTAGCTCTCTAGCCTTTTTACATTGTTATTTAAAGAATAATCCGTGTACAATAATCCCTTCCTACACGAATTTTTTAATAAAAATCCGTGTAGCTCTCTATCCTTTCTACACTGTTATTTAAACAATAATCCGTGTACAATAACCCTTTCCTACACGGATTTTTTAATAAAAATCCGTGTAGCTCTCTCACCATTCCTACACGGATATTTAACTAAATATCTGTGTAGGAAATGTAAACTTCAAACGGTTTTTTTGAAACATTGTTTTTCAATGAAATATCCGTGTGGGATTCTTAGAGATATCATTGATCATTGGAAAAATCTTATTTGGTACACGGTTTTACATAAAACCGAGAAAATCCGTGTACAACCACAGTGTAGGAAGCGCCATTCTGTAGTAGTGCAGATTCAAACTCAAAAATTAGGTACCTAATTAATTAGGTGATATGAATTTTCCTTTAATTGCGTATGTATCACATAATTATAAGCTAAGAATGTTGAACAATTCTGTTATTTCGTAATTAAATAGTATTGTTTTATATTTAAATAGTAGTTACACATGAATATATAGTATTGTTTCTATTTTTTTTCTTTCTAAAAACAATAAAATTTGCTATTTGGTAAGAGAGAAGGCACATATATATATTCTAAATCTCATATCAGGAGCAAGTTGCAAGCACTTGTACAATTTTGAGGCGGTCAATATATAGCTGTTATGTGTCATGAAACGTGCATATGAGTCTTTTTATTTTTTTGGTACCTCTCTGTCACATACAGCTATTTGATCTTAATTAGCACAGCAACACAATTTGTTTTCCAGAAAGTTCTAAAATATTTGCATTTTGGTAAATAGATTGTTGAATATATATGCGATATTTATTTATTTTGACCAACATATTGGCTAATAGGTTCCATTAGTATCAGTGTTTTAAAATTCGGTTCTCATTCGGTATGCGGAAGACCACCGCATACCGCATATGCAGATTTTTATTCGGATTTATATATATGGATTTTAAATGAGAATTCGTATATATAATCAAGCATATGGTAATATGTGGTATGACTCACTGTTAATATACTCTAAACCGGTATTTTTATCACTGTTAATATACTTTAAACCGGTAATATGTGGTATAAATCACTGTTAATATACTTTAAACCGGTATTATATCACTTTTAATATACTCTAAACCGGTAATATGCTCTAAACTTTATATTCGGACCGAATATAGATTTTCTATTCGGATTGCAACCGAATAGAAATATTCGACCTAATATTCGGGCGAATAGACTGAATTTTAAAACACTAATTAGCATTGTAAATTGAAAGGGTTGTACAAGAAATTACCCAAAACCATCTTTTGTGTATGTACTTCTTTTGGGGCCCACACAACATGACACAAAAGTATAAATTACCTCATCCCAATGGCAAAACAGATTGAACGTTTTGTCGCTAATAAAACCTTAGACGGTCCTTGTAAAAAGAAATTACATTTGGATTTATTTTTAGAACCCAGATAACTGTCCTCGCACCTCCATTCCTCCTCTATCACTGCACTAAAAGACAAAAAATCTGGTTCCAACAGTTTGGGCATTTAAATTTTCATCAGTATTTAACATCTATCTGCAATATATTTACAGTGCATCAAAAAAGTATTTAACTCTATTCATTGGAGTATTAACTGTCTATCCATCAGCGAAGCAATTTATGTCCCCACAAAAAATTAAGATATCTGTCCCCGCGTCCCCACACTAAAAGACAAAAAAAAATTAGATTCCGACATTTGCGTCCCCGCACTAAAAGACAAAAAAAAAATTAGGTTCCAACATTTGATGTTTAAATTTCGTGCAGTATTTAACTCTATTCATTGGAGTATTAATAGTGCATCGAAGAAGTATTTAACTCTATTCATTG
>CAXKVW010001058.1:0-35284 GCA_964058825.1 Carex arenaria
GTTGTGTTCAATGCTTAGAAAATAACAGTTGATTTATTTCTTCCAAACGAAAAGGGAAATATTGAGAACATTTTCCTAAGAGAAAATATTATAATATTTTCTCCTTAGATGCCTATATACATTCTCCTTCCATCAAGTAATCCATGTTATCTGGCTAGTTGTCATTAGTAACAGTCAGGTTTTATTGATAATATGAGAAGAAAAATAATAATGAAAAAAATTATGGCCCATCAGTACCGATGGTATTGATGTCTAAGTGAAACAAAGCTTAAAATTCATATGACAACTTTTTCCAGTTTTTTGTTTTTACAATATATATATATAGTTTGCATAGGAAGACATGAACAAATTATTGTCAGTAACAAAATTCTTTGCAAAATAACAAACCTGCTGTAATTTATTAACGACACGAGAACCATATGTGAACGACTGAAACATCATGATATCTATAAGACTATAACCACCTACCTAGTAACTAAAACTCTACAAGCCAATTGCCTCCTTCAAAATGTCAAGTTCTCAATGCGTAAATTACAGAGATTTTAGTCTTCAATGGGTTAATGTGATAATTTCAGTTTTAGAAGATTAAATATGTAAACGCAAAAGAATCTGATTGTCTGTGATACATCAAAGGTACTCAAAGTATATACTGTGTAAAGGAGAGATGAACGTTTATTAACTGTCAGAAGTAAACGCTACAAGAAACCAGATGCAAAACAAACTTTTTTTTTTTATAAACCCTTGGCAGCGTTCGGCAGAAGGAATCTGAACTCTTTTCCTCTTAGTTGAGAAAAATTAAATAATATTTACTTTTTCCTTGTACTATTTTTCATTAATATTTTTCTTTGTATTATTTTTCACTCCGAATTTATTTATATGAAATTAATAAATAAATAAATTAAATGCATGGCCGTAACGGTCACTCTCAAGTCACAATAATTCATCCAATTGATAAACATAAGCGGGTACTCTAGGGCCATTAGGCAACAATTTCCATGAGGAAAAACAAGGTAGCCACTTGAGAGAATATAATAAACAGGTACAAAACAAAATAATACGATACTGTTGTTATAGAACAAGCAGAATTGTTTGCGTGTTCCAGGGCTGGGATCATTAAGTGTTCTTAAGCTTTGTGAGCTTAACTATGCGGATTCGCTTCAAACAACACATTCAAACTGTTGAACCGATCTAATTCACAAGTGATGTGTTTACATGTTAAATTTGTAATTTTTCGAACTAATTTAGTATAAATGGTTAAAAAATAATGAAAAATGAACTCATTAAAATGAACTTATAAATTATTTTTTTTGACCGCTTGACTTAATACTAAATTAATTTAATAATTTAAAATTTTGATATGTAAACGCATCACTCATGAAGTAGATTGGTTTCAATGGTTTGAATGTGTCGTTGAAGTCAATCCGATAGATTTTTGAATTAAGCTCACAAAGGGACTTGTGTGCTTAAGAACACTTTAGTTCTACTCTCTCTCTCTCTCTATATATATGTGTATTTAGTTTGACGTGCTAGCATCTATATTATATTTCAAATTGATTTTTTATTAAGTCATACATGTTATTACGTTTTAGTTTTTAATGCCGTAGAAAAAAAAATACCCATCTTTCGGTGAGGCCGCTTGGTTGCTTGCCTTTTCCTCTTGAGGGTATGCTCTCATTTCGTAGAATCGAAGAGTTCTTCGTTTAAAAGTTCAAAGAAATTTTATGAATCAAATAAAGTTAAAAAAATTTCAATACCAAAAGTGTCCACCAATTTTTGACAAGGATCAAAATTTGGAGGATGTAATAAGCAAATAAGTCCTTAACATAATATCCATTCTGCAGATTTGCAACCACTAATAAAAATTTTTGGAGGAAAACCAAATTATTTATTTTCACACTAGTATTTACACCGTTTTTAAGGCCATTAATTTTGAACTAATTCCGTATCTTGGTCTTAAGAAAACAACGAATAATAGAATAGAATAATATTGCAATATTATTGGGGCCATAACCATGTGTAGAGATTCTTTTTTAAAATAGCATCAAATTTAAATATTTCAACTAGACAAGTATGCTGGATTTGATTTTTATGAAAAAACAGCTTCACTGATTCTGTGGATCGGTGGAGGTAGAAACTTTTGCTCGACCATAAGTATACTAAAATGCCTCCGCCGATCCATCGGTGGAGCTGTTTTTCATACAAACTAAATCCAGTATACATGTTTTGTTAAAATATTTAAATACGATTATATATAAAAAAAAATCATTTGTAGACATGTAGTTGGTTGTAAGGGGAAAAACTATTTTGAGTTGGTGGCCACTTGACGGGGTGCATATCCTCGGAGATATCTCAAATTTTGCGTGACCGACGTGTCCGGTGCCTATTCGGGGGAACGTAGGGGGCAGTATTATTTGAGCTTTGAGATTCGTGCATAATGTATTTGAACGATTGAGATATTCTAAAAAGTCATGCAAAGTTTGAGATATCTCAGACAGGGGCGGAGCCAGACATTTACTGAATGGAGTCAAGAGAATAACTTGACACGAGGCGATGCGGCTGCCGTCACAGCTGGACAAGACGAGCCGAGGAGGCACAGGCATAGTTACAAATCAATTATTTGGGTTCGGTTCGGCGAGGTCAAAAATTCGTGATTTGGGTATAATTCGGGTATAATTCGGGAATAATTGATACAATAACGAAGCAAAAAAAAGAAAGAAAAAATGTGGGTACTACACTAGTTGGAGGGGATCCGGAACTCATGAAATGAGGGGACAGCGGCTCAGAGCCTCAGAGCCTCAGAGCACCTTTTGTTTGAACTTAGAGGGCCGGTCCAAATTGAATATATAAATCAGACTTTTTTTTGAGTTTTTTTTTCGAGTTTTATACGCGTTTTATTCGCGAATTATTTGGTCAAACGTTCGGTCAACATTTTATACGCGGTTTGGTGCGGCAAACTCTGAAAACCGAATTAAACGCAAATTATACGCGAATAAATTGCGTACCTGGGCACTATGGGAACAGGAGCACAGATGCACTGGCAAAGCCGCGTATTGATTTAAATTTTCAAAATTAAAATAAGACAAGTGAAATTAGGGATTTGGGCTTCACAACTATCCGATCCGTTTTAAAATCTATGCACATCAGTTTAATATCCATGCACACGAATTTTAAAACGGATCGGACAGTTATGGAGCCCATCAAATCCAAATTTGAGTTCGATGGACATCGGATCTAGAATGCTCTCCTTGCAGTCTCGCTACTTTGCTAGAATATGATATTGGGAGAGTGATAGTCAGAGATCCGGAAGAAAATAATATAAAAATAGAGATATTATATATAAATCCTAAGAGTGTCTCACGAGTCAAAGCTCACATGTGTTGTTGGTTTCTCTTATTAAAAAATGTTCTAAAATGATACATGTCTTCCAAGATTATACACAGGTTATTCTTTCCTGAAATAGAATGGGGTCAATAGTATAAAAATTTCACAAAAAAATATAGAGGTCAAATTTCATGTACATGTAGCATTTTAGTATAATTTATATAACATAATTATATTTTTATTATTGGTTTTTTAAAAAAAAAATATGGGTCAATTGACCCCATTCTATTGAGGTACATCCGCCTTTGATCTCAGAGGATGCGAATTCCACTTGACGCGGCTGCATCCACTAAAGCCCTCTTAGAACTCATAGCAAACTAAAAACATCATATCTTGTAGCGGGTCACTGTCATTGCGTTCTTACCTTAAGCCCATACAAATCTTTCAACAAGGAACTGTGCAACTCATCACACTAAATGCTCCGATCTCTCAACAGTAAGTCGGTGTCAACAAGCAATTGCTTTGGTTTCATATTGACTTAGAGCAACTTGCATGCCCACTTGAAAGCTAGGGCTACACCGTGCTCTTTTTATCGAAAAAAAAAAAACTTGCATGCCCACGTGGTTTTCAAGTGGACTAGTACATCTAGTGTTGTTATTCATTGCAAAATTGCTTCTCTACTTCTCCAACTGCACTGAAAAACCACCTCTATACCAAATGGTTTCTTCATTTGCATTCCTTCCTCTACTCCTATCCTTCTCTTTCTCTGTTAATGCACAACCTTATGACTACCCGACTGCAGCAGCCCCGACAACCTGGACCAACTCACCTTCTCTCCCACACACCGTAACCACCTCAGATGGGTCAACAGTTCGATCCCTCATCCTTCGGCTAAATCCTGCTTATTTTGGGCCATCCTTTGCTGCTGGTTTTTACTGTTTCTATCCCTGTAAGAGCTTTTTCCTCTCTGTATTCATAGTTAATGCAAATAGTGGTGGAGGCATAGTATACTCCCCTCCTCCACAAGTCATTTGGTCAGCAAATCGGGCTAACCCTGTTAGCGAAAACGCCACACTTGAACTGACATCTCACAGTGGTCTAACACTCCATGACAATGATGGTTCCCTAGTTTGGTCCACTAGTGGGGTGAATCGCTCTGTGGCCGGAATTAATGTCACGGAATCTGGTAATTTGGTGCTCTTTGATGTAAATAATTCTTCAATTTGGCAATCTTTTGACCACCCTACTGATTCACTACTCTTGGGGCAAAAATTGGCACAAGGCATGAGGCTTACTGCCAATATTGCCCCCACTAATTGGACTGAAAGCCGGCTGTACCTGACTCTCCTTGCAAATGGGTTGTATGCATTTGTTTATTCAAACCCCCCTCAAATGTATTTTCAATCTCTAATATCTGGAAATAATACGGGAAACAAGTCTGCTTACATGGAATTCATGAATGGCAGTTTTGTGGTGTTTTCAAACTCTCGGGAAAATTTAATTACAACGCCCGAAGGTTCATCTGTGCAATTCATGAGATTGGAGTGGGATGGTCACCTCCGGCTCTATGATTTCATTGAAAGCTCTTGGAACACAGTAGCTGATTTGCTGAAAGTTTATCCAGACAACTGTGCTTACCCAACTGCCTGTGGAGATTACGGAATTTGTTCCAATAAACAATATTGCAACTGCCCCCCTGATAATTATTTCAAGCCGGTAAATAGTCGGCAAGGCAACAAGGGTTGCATGCTGGTGACACCTATCTCATGTGGAAATATGAAAAACCATGAACTAATAGCCGTTGATGACATATCCTATTTCAATTATATTGATAGCAGTTCAATATCATTTAGTGGGATCGACAAGGAGAGTTGCAAGAAGTTATGTTTAAGTAATTGCACTTGCAAAGCTGCCTTTTTTCAATATGGTTCAAATTCATCACACGGCAGCTGTTATTTGCCACGGGAGGTATTTTCTCTTGAGAATAATCAGCCTGAGGTGACGCATTATAACTCCTCTGCATATCTTAAGGTGCAACTTACTCCATCACACCCTAATAGTAGTTCCTCTTTAAAAGGAAAAAACAGGTTTGTAGTATTGCTAGGTTCTACATTGGGAGGTGCAGTTCTTGTGCTCTTGATTATTGGTTTGTTCATAATGTGGTTGAGAAGAAGTGGAGAGGAGCAAGAGGAGGACGGCATCGATCAATTACCAGGAATGCCAACACGCTTCACTTTCAAAGAGCTAGAAGCAGCCACTGAAAACTTTGCCAGAAAGTTGGGCGAAGGTGGATTTGGTACCGTTTTTGAAGGATATTCTCATGATGAGAGAATAGCAGTGAAACGTTTGGATAACGTTGGACATAAAAAGAAGGATTTCTTGACAGAGGTCGAGAGTATTGGCAGTACTCATCACATCAATCTTGTACGGCTGATCGGTTTTTGTGCTGACAAGTCGAATAGGCTGTTAGTTTACGAGTATATGTGTAACGGATCTTTGGACAAGTGGATCTATTACAGCAATGAGAGTGCTCCTTTGGATTGGCCTACCAGATACAAAATTATAACTAACATAGCAAAGGGTCTATGTTATCTTCATGAGGAATGTAGGCAAAGAATTTTGCATTTAGATATCAAACCAGCAAATATCCTTTTAGATGAAAAATTCAATGCAAAAATTTCTGATTTTGGGTTATCGAAGCTAATCGATAGGGACAAGAGTAGAGTAATGACCGGAATGAAGGGAACTCCTGGATACTTAGCACCCGAATGGCTGACAGCAATGGTCACTGAGAAGGTTGATGTTTATAGTTTCGGTGTGGTTGTATTGGAGATTCTATGTGGGAGAAGAAACCTTGATTATTCACAAAATGAAGTGTCTTCCCATCTAATTGCACTGTTAGAGGAAAAATGCAAGAGCAATCAAGAATTCGATTTGATTGACAAAAATCTCATTGATGTCAAATTATATGAAGAAGAAATTACGAAAGTAATGAAACTCGCAATGTGGTGCTTGCAATGGGATAGTAGTAGAAGGCCTATAATGTCACTGGTGATTAAGGTTTTAGAGGGAACAGCAGAGGTGGAAACATCATTAAATTATAACTTTGTTTCTTTAATGCCAAAGATCTCGAATTCAATTGGCCAAGTGGAACAGTCTGCTCTCCTTCTAGCTTCGGTGTTGTCAGGTCCTCGATGATATTTTAGCAATACTTTCTAGCATTAGGAGCTTAAGATGCATTGTGGGTAGTTTAATTTATAAGCCATATTAATTAAGACTGTACTCCGGCTTTATTTGGCCCCTAAGTTCATTATAAAGCTCAACCAAGTACTATTAGAGTTTCTACTGGGTATGTACAAGGCATATTTAGTATTATTAGTTATAGCATAATTGTGGAAAATTGGAGCTAATTCTGTTCTATTATTGTGAAACTGTTTATATCATGTAACTATCCTATTGTATTCAATGCTTAGAAAATAACAGTTGATTTATTTCTTCCAAACGAAAAGGGAAATATTGAGAACTTTTTCCTAAGAGAAAATATTATAATATTTTCTCCTTAGATGCCTATATGCATTCTCCTTCCATCAAGTAATCCATGTTATCTGGCTAGTTGTCATTAGTAACAGTCAGGTTTTATTGATAATATGAGAAGAAAAATAATAATGAAAAAAATTATGGCCCATCAGTACCGATGGTATTGATGTCTAAGTAAAACAAAGCTTAAAATTCATATGACAACTTTTTCCAGTTTTTTTTTTTTTACAATATATATATATATATTTTTGCATAGGAAGACATGAACAAATTATTGTCAGTAATAAAATTCTTTGCAAAATAACAAAACCTGCTGTAATTTATTAACGACACGAGAACCATATGTGAACGACTGAAACATCATGGTATCTATAAGACTATAACCACCTACCTAGTAATTAAAACTCTACAAGCGAATTGCCTCCTTCAAAATGTCAAGTTCTCAATGCGTAAATTACAGAGATTTTAGTTTTAAATGGGTTAATGTGATAATTTCAGTTTTAGAAGGTTAAATATGTAAATTTCAGAAGGAGTATACATGAAATTTGATTTCTTCAATAATAAGAACCCAGTAGCTTTTATAAACAATTCTCTGAGATATATGGAGCCAAAAAATTTATGCATCTCCTCAAGAAAAATAAATAAATTACAAATCTGCCCTCAAATTTTTTTTTAAAACTGTCCCAACTTCTGATTTTTCCATCTTAAATATTCCTTTTTGAATCTTTCATTCACATATTCTGGTATGATATTATATTTTGATGAAAAGATGTTCTTTTGGTTTTTCTGCAGGTGGAACTCTTCAGATTATAGTATTTAATATATTAGCATGATATTTCTCAAGTGACGATAGCATGAAACGACCATAATGTAAACTACGACTTTGACAGGTAAAGGAAACATATTTTCATTCATGTTTATTGGTCATAGGTTCGATTTCAATTCTGTTAGTATTTTGAAAAAAAATAACATGCAAGTGTTTGTCTTCAAAGACAGCCAATTGTTGAAAAGGCCAACGGTTGTCTTTTTTCTTTTCTTTTTTTTTTAATTTAAGAAGATAACAACTCTCATATCTTATTACAGAAACATCAATGTTTTTGCATTGAAACATCAATTCGCTTGTATTGGGATTAACCAGTGTATAAAATATCAGCGCGTCATCGATGCTTTGTCATTGAAACATGAATGCACTTGTGTTGGGATTAACCAGGATATAAAACATTGGCGCGATCGATGCGTCATCAATGCTTTTACATTGAAACATCAATGCACTTGTTCTCAGATTAACCAGGGTATAAAACATCAATACGTCACTAATGTTTTTTGCAATAAAACATCGATACATTGTTTCAAACTTAAACGTCCATACCTTTTGGTAGGAAACTCCGATTTGAGTGTTTGATGACAATTCAGAAAACCCGCGAAGAGATGAAGGGCCTAAAGTCCTAAGCATAAGCCTCCAGACGTCGAAATTGCAAACATATATCATCTATGGTCTGGTAATTGTTCATAAAAACAATATTTTACAATAATATACATTCTAAAATTGAGTTTCAATATTACAAAACATGAGCATCATTTTTTTTTTACTTGAACTAATATAGTGTTTATATTTTGTTAAGTCATTTAGCTAGATTTATATATTGTGAGGTCGATATTTATTATTAAAAAAAGTTAATTGATGAACAATTAACTCCTCAATTAATCCTCCATTTATATACTATTTGTTTGAGAATTAAAAAAAGAAAAGACAACTTCTAGTCTTTAAAGACAAACGCTAGAAAAAAGCACAGATTTTTAATTTATTTATTTATTGAGGATATGAATAAATATTTCGGTATATGGAGACTTTGTTAAAGGTATCAAACAACTCTTAGAGGTATTACAGTAAGCCTCCTCCCCAATAAAATAGAGCAGCATGAGAGCATATCGCTCAGGATTTTAGTACCGAGCACATGCACATTAAAAAATTGGGGGAATTTCATTTATACCCCTCAAAAACTTTGGAAATTTTATATTTTCCCCTCTAAAATTCATAATATCATATACCCTTCTACACTTTAAAAACTCTCAAATTTACCTATTTTATTGTCTTTTCTATAAAAACTCATTTTACCCTTTATTTAAAAAACTAGCACGTTTTGACAAAAATGCCAGCCATCTAAATGGTCGATTTCTGAGAACAAATAGGCAATTTCTCAATTTCTAACGCTTATACTGTGACATTAAGGTGTATGTGTATTCTGGGATTTTTATAAACATTCTTTCGGATACAAATCCAAGTTGTTGCCGCTAAGTTAGGTAAAATTTTTGTCCCAATTCATGTAGGCTATCTGGTGGATAGATACCATGAATTTTATTGTTTTTGCAGAAGCCAAAAGGTAACAAAGCAGAGTTTGTGGAGGTTGCAAGTATTACACAGTTCATGATTTTATGCAAAATAATTCAGAATTCCTATTTAACACGCAAAACTAAACTGGGCACAATTAAGTACCTTGCACTCACTTGTAATAGAAACTGAAACGAAAATCTAAATCAATGTCTTAGTTGGATGGTGAATGTTTCTCCCTTCTACTAAAACTAAATCTATGTAGCAGAATTAATCAGGTTCTTTGTGGTGTTAAATTTGGGTAACAGAGTTGATGATGCTGGTATTGGTACAATGATACTGTTGTAGAGGTGGTTTCATGAATAAAAGATACGAGTAATATATTCTATTTAAAAAAATATATATCTAAAGCTTAGCCTAATTTTTTTTTTTTTTTTTTGAGTAAAGGTTGGAGGTCAAGCCACCCAACTATTTAATACCTTTGTTATAATAACATAGGATTTCCCCCATCTGGGTTTCAAATCCATGACTTCTCACATAGAGACCATGTGCCTTAGCCACTAGACCAAAGACTAGTTCTCAGCTTATCCTAATTTTAAACTAGTAATCGTCTTTCAGTTAAAACATAACGTCCTTTTTTTTCCTTTTCGGCAGAAGAATATTTTTAAGGGTGTCAATGACACCCTTTTATCCGTTTACCCGATCCATATCATATCCGATAAGACGGGTACGGGTAAGATTCTTTTTTTGTAAACTTATTGGGTACGGGTAAAGATTTTTTTTCGTTATCTAAACGGGTAAGGGTACGGGTAAAACTAATTTCGTACCTGTTACCCGATCGGATAATTATAAAAAAATTATTATATATTTTATATATTAATAAGCATTGAAAATAGTAGTTTAATTGATTTACTCGCGCTTAGCATTATCAAAATTTTTTTCAATAAAAAACTATATATGTGTAAAATGAATGTATATGTTTTAATGTTTTATTTAACAAAGAATAAAAATAATTATTAAATTAGTATTACCCGTTATTTATCCTCTACCGTTTCGTTATCCGACAATCATAATGGGTAAGGATAGGATACAGGTAAGATAATTTATAGCGGGTATGGGTAGTGTACGGATAAAGACAATTTGAAATGGGTACGGGTATGAAAATATTTCCACCTGACTCTTACCGTACCCATTGACATCCCTATATATTTTGGTTCCTCGAATTATATTAAAAAAAGAAGCACTTCAAACAGTAGATATTATGTCAGGAAATCCTCACCATACCCAGAAAGTTGCAAAAATAAAATAAAAACAGTAACTGATTCTACATTACTATAGATCAGAAAGTTCATGGAAGAAATACAAAATTTACCAATTATGTTACTTTGAGGACAAAATGGACCTATGTGATACTTTAGACCAATTGTGTGATTTAAGCAACTTATAAAAGAAAAGAAAAGAAAAAATTGAATAAGCTTACTAGCTGTGGCCATCAAATTCCTTCAAGGCTTCAATGCTACCAATAACCTCTACATGAGCATCTCCCCTCCTCAAATTTATGAAACCGGTTCGAATCTCTCAGCACAATCTCCCTCCCAGTCACTTTAGAAACAATTTTTGCGAACTCATGGCAATCCCCACATACTCTCAAGTCTTTAGCAACACGAATTGGCCTCCCATTTGCTGAATTCAAAACACCAAATGCGATGGCAAGCTTCTCGCTGTGTCCATAAAGCACCTCCTCCTCCATCCGATTATCAGCATTAACCATCAATGCATACCTCTTATTTGGAATATACTGCTCCTCTTCTTTCATCCTTTCCATGATATCCTCTATAAATTTCTTTATTTTCTCTTTCTGGGGATGCGAGTTTTTGCGAGATACAAACACTTGAACCTTTCCTCTGGTTTCTATCCAACTACAATCAGGGGATTTCTTAAGCCCACGACCACCTATTCTTTCCCTCAACTTCTTTACCTCTTCCCATTTCTCTGCTTCAGTGTATATATTTGCAAGTAGCACATAAAATCCCGTGTTGTCAGGTTCCAACTCGAAAATTTTCTCAGCAACTTTCTCGGCAAGTTTTACGTCTCTATAAACCCTACAACCACAAAGCAATGCACCCCAAACAGTTGAATCTGGCTTGATCGGCATTGATTTAATGAACTCATACGCCTTTGTGAGGCGTCCAGCACGGCTGAGTAGATCGACCATACACTCATAGTGCTCCAGTTTTGGCTCAATTTTGTACTCATTTCTCATCATGTTGAAAAAGTACCATCCTTCATGTATTAATCCTGAGTGACTACAAGCATATAGTATGGCAACAAAAGAGACTTCATTAGGTTTCATTCCCTCCTTTCTCATACGTTTGAAAAGAGAAATGGCTTCGTTGCCATGGCTGTGCATTCCATACCCAGCTATCATGACCGTCCATGTAATAAGGTTCTTTTCGTAAATTCTGTCAAAAAGCACACGGGCCAGAATAAGCGCACTGCATTTCACATACATGTCAACTAAGGCATTCTCCACTTGGTGGTTTCTGACAAACCCTGACCTTATTACATATCCATGGATTTCTCTACCTCTTTCTAGGCATGAAAGCCCTGCTACAGCTGGGAGTAAACATGCCATGGTGATGGCATTGGGTTTGATTCCCTGAGGAATTTCACCGAACAGGTTGAGTGCATTGTTTGAGAATCCATTTTTTGAATAACCACCAATTAAAGTATTCCATGAAATAATATTTTTGTTTAAAGTGCTGTCAAATATTGACCTAGCCTTTTCCATATTACCACATTTTGAATACATGTCCATCAATGCATTTGCTACAGAAGTGTTTCGAACCATACCATTCCTCACTGCATAGTCGTGAATACGTTCACCATCTTTGCTTGAGCCTTTAGATGTGCAAGCATGTAAAACACTTGTGATAGCAAACTCATCAGGTTTACAGCCATCTTGTTCCATATCTAAGAATAAATTGATTGCTTGGTCATAGTGCTCTGCTCGTGTATAGGCCACAATCATGGCAGTCCATGACACAACACTTCTTTCCTTCATGCTCTTAAAAATCTGAATTGAGTTATCCACATTTGAACACTTGGAGTACATATCAATTAGAGAATTGCACAGCTGAAGTTCAAGAATTAGTCCAGATTTTATAGAATATGCATGAATTGCTCTTCCAATTGAGATATAACCCAGTTCAGCACATGCAGGAAGAACACTTACACATGTGGCTAAATCTATAATGACTCCTTCTAATAACATATCAACAAATAGTTCAATAGCTTTCCTAGACAATCCATTTGACATACAACTGCTTATAACAGTGTTCCAAGATATCACGTCTTTGTGGGGCATTTTGTCAAACAGGTTGATTGCGGTTTCAATTCTCCTCAGTTTCAAATAGAACAACACAAGAGCGTTTCCAACAGCAGTGTGAGACCCAAATCCAAGTTTAATCACATATCCATGAACCATCACACCTTCTTCAGCACTCAGCAAAGTGGCAAAGCATTTTAAAATGCAAGTGAAAATGAAGGAGTCGGGCTTAATCCCCAAACTGTGCATATGTTTGAAAAGTAACAAGCTTTCTTGGAACCACCCTTTCTTGACATACTCATTTAGCAATAAATACCATGTTAAGGTATTAGCTTTGTGTGGAATCTCGTCAAGCACCCTTCTTGCTCCTTTCAGGTCACCACATTTCACATACATGAAAACAAGCTTCTGGCCCAATATGGTGTCAATTTCAGCACCGGCAGTGGTAATTATCATATGGGTTTTCTTCCCATAATCCAAAGATTGTAATTCACCACAGAGCTGAAGAATTGAGCAGTAAGCATCTGGACTAATACTGGCGGTGTCACAACCAGAGCTCGTGATAATTTCCATGGCCTCTGTTAGTTTGCACGAGCTGCAATTTCTAAGAATTTCAGCGTCGATATCGAGACTTCTCGTATGATGGTGAGGAGGACTGGAGTGTAAAAGTGCAAGTTGCGATTTTGAAGACAAGGGAGACAGAAGGGTCTTTGTGTGTTTATGCAATTTAAATTTACGGTGATTGGTGCCAGATGAAAGAGATAGATGGAGAGGAGTTGAGTAGAAAATTGCTGCTGAAGCCATTGAAGGAGCGGCCTGGCGAGAGAGAGCGAGAGAGAGAAGCGTGCTATGATTCGAGAATTTTCCGATGGGAGTTGCTTTGGAAATGCTACAAGTAAAAAATCGGCCGTGAGTGATCTTGTCAGAAACTCATCCACTGAGATTAGTAAATTACTGCCGAGTCGGCGGAATCGCATCCTCTGCGGAGCTGTGCGGTTCTTTTAATCTGGACCGTTCATTTTGATCGGACGGACCAAATAAGATTTTGGCACGAATTTTAAAGCAAAATAAATACTGCCCCTCCATCATCCGAACACTCATCGGCTGAGATTTAATCTGAGCCGTCCGATCAGCTCCGCAGGTTGCGGTTCTTTTAAAACTCCGCAGAGGATGGCGGTCCCCGAGTCGGCAATACTCGTAAAGTATTGGATCTTAATTCAGCTCCGGATTCTCTGTTAAGTGGGCTTAATTATTCAGATAACGGATCAAGATAGGCACCCGTTGGTTATTCTAGTCTGAGTACACTAGAACTACGGATGGATTGGTTCGGGTGTTTTCTCGGATTCTCTTGGAGGATCCGTATCCTCCCAGATACCGAGGAAGATGTTGTACCTCATTTTACGGTTTGAGATTAACTCTCAGCCGCTTAGAAATTCAGGCTAGTGCACGGGCTAATATTATTGGACTTTGAGATTCGTACAAAGTAAAAAAGAACGGTCCAGATTCACTAATTGTAAAAGATTCCCTTGTCAGGTACTGGGAGGATGTGCATTGTTCTCTTGGATCGAATCTTAACTGTCTGTTTTATAAACCTACCTATGGATTGCATTGCACTTTGTCCAGTCGCTGATTAAATTTCCTTTGTTTTTACTTTTTACCTACGCAACACTGATAGTTGCACAACAGAATTACTAGAAAAATCTAATGAAACTGGGCTTAAGTGTTCATGCGATTCGCTTTAAATTTGTGCAAATACCAACACGCACAAATATAAACATACGGATCGAACATTGTCAAGTCGCTGATTAATTTTCCTTTGTTTTTACCATGAAATTACTAGATTTTTTTTAAATGGAACTGATTTTAAAAAAATTAACCAAACAAGCACTCTTTATTTGAAAATTATGAAAATAGCCTCTACTGATCCATAAAATTGGTGTAGCATAAAACATTCTTACTTCATAGCGGAGATAATTTTCCACCCGGTTAAAAACTGCACTACAGAAAATCTCACACATAAGCCTCCACCGATCCGTAGAGCTTAGACTTTCAAAATTTCCACCATCAGAAAAATCAGCACTATGCACATAGTTGTTGTTTTTTTAGATGCATCATTAATCTCCTAGAATCTGACAGGTGTCGTACATGTTGTCATTAATGGATCTTAGATGGTTTTTGCTTTCCACCATGCTGCATAAAAAGTACGTTGTTGAAATAACAAAAACGCACCTGGTTGAAAAAACAAAAACAAGCTACGGTTGAATATACATATCGGTGCACAAATTAGCAACTTCATTTTGAAAGCCCGGTGCACAGATTAGCAACTTCATTTTGAAAGCTCAGCTCCACTGTAGGCTTATGTGTGACATTTTCTGTGTAGTTTTTAGTTGTTTTTAGCTAGGTGAAAAATTAGCTCCACCGATTCTATGGACCGGTGGAGTAAGGTTGTTTTATTCTACACCGATTATGTGGATTGGTGGAAGCTATTTTCATAACTTTCAGATAAAGAGTGTTTGTTTGGTTAATTTTTTAAAAAACAGTTCTATTTAAAAAGAACAATCAAATTACTATGCAATACCAATAGCTGCACAACAAAGTTACTAGAAAAATCTAAAAAAATTGGGTCTTAGGTCTCCATCCGATCCGCTTTAGAATTCATACGAACACACACAAATATTAAAACAATACGCATAGATTTCAAAACAGATCCGACGGACATATATATAAAAACCATCAAACTCAAATTTGACCGACGGAGGTCGTACCCAAATTGTTTCCGCCTGCGCTGTGAAAAATATAAGAATAAACGCCGGGAGATCAGAGACATTCGATTCTAAGTTCGATCTGCGCACGAATGTTGAACATAATAGTTTTGTTGATTGCTCCCCTAGACACCCTCTTCTCTGTTTTGAATTCCCCTAAATTGTTTAGAGTGAATGAATTCGTATCATCTAATTAGTTCAAACCCTCCAGCATTCCATCTCTAACCGGATTAGTATGGATTCTGATCATTGGACTGTCCGCATCCAAAAAATAATATTATGTTAGTGAATAAGGTCAAATATTAATGATACTTTGCAAAAATAAAAAATTCTGTTACTTCATATGATATGTATTAACTCGTTAGTGAATAAGGTCAAATAACTTGTTATGCCTGATTTGTTTTGTTAAAATTATTCCTAATAAAAACTGTTAGTTGGCATTTGGCCAGTCTATTAAAAGAAAATATGTACTTATCTGAAAAGAATGATTTATTATTGCATTAATTATGATGCGGCCTTAAGAGAACAAACCATGCATCAATTTCCCCCAATAGCATATAAAATCAAACTCATCAACCAGCATATCTTTCTATGTATGCTGCAATTGCATGAGCAACATACACCACATATGTAAACCCCGCATCATAATGATTAAGCAAACTCCATAAGGAAGTCTCTTCTATTGCTGCACTATCACAATTTGTTGGTACCTTTGTGGCCACATCTAACATAGTCTCAGCCACGCTGTAATTCTTAACTTTTATCGACTTAGCCGCACTGTTCAGCATCGGGACGACATCTGCGTACAACTTCAGGCAGGTTTTGAGGACCTTTTCTCGGTTGATGTCTGATGACGAAGAATTGGACAGCAACAGTTGTATGTCTGATGCTATTATCGTTGCGTTTTTGGCCGCAATATTGGACGCAATGATGCCCAGGCCATATAGGTCGGCGGTGAAGCTACGAGGGTCAGAATCCAGGATAGAATGGCAGAGTTGTGGGCTAATATATGAGCTACCAAGCAAGTTGCATAGCTGGTTGAGATTGGAAGGTGCAGCAAAGATAGAGAGGGGGTAAGATGAGAAGAGGATGACAGAGAAGAAAGAGAGAAGAGAGATTTCCATGGCAACGGTATATAGGGCGTGTGAGAGAGGGGGGTCGATTATAATTGCTTATTAATAGAGAGGAGATTAATTGGTATGCTAATTTATAAGGATTTCCTTGTTAATTGATAGGAGATTTTTATCAATTTGGAGATATTTCATTATTTCTTTTAGGGAAACTTGATCGTGCTTTCCGTTTTATTGAATGGCCACATGCGCAAGATATACATGCATGAAATTTTGAAACAAGAAATGAATGAATTGTAAAGAAAAAAAAATCCCCTATATAGTCGATTATATACACGAAAATATCTAAAAGAAAATATTCCATTTATACAAAATTACAAACCATATAATCATTATTTGTTGCCATCAGGAACAGGGGCGGATCCAAAATTTTCATCAGAAAGGGAAAAAAATATCAAATCGGATTTAAATAGCTAACCAGATTTAAACCCATTAACTAATTGGGTATTCAATAAAAAATAATTATACTTTCTATGCTCTGACTTGTAACTTTTGATGTTTTGACTAATAATTCTAATTACCAATAATAATTCAAGAAATTTACTTTAATTTTAACTCTAAATTAACCCGAATTCACAATCAAACATTCAGAGGGGGGCACATTTTTTTTCCAGAGTGACAAAGCCGATCGGAACCGATAGATCTCTACTAAAACTCAAAATCCAGAGAAGCGGGTACAATGTGGGTCCGCCCCTGTTCAGGAAGGTTAGCACGAGATATTATTAATTAGTTGGTATAAAGTAAAAACTCAAGTCTGTTTATAAAGTGACAGTTGCAATCTAATGTGTACTGAATGGCAAAAAGAAAAAAAACCTAATGTATACTGTCATAACATATTAACACATAAATTGTATAATTTCATATTTAGTAGATTGATCCTAGTATATCAAGCTAGGCTAATAGTATATAACCTCTCAAATGACTAAGAATACACTTACGTAGCTACAATTGCTAGATTTACAATTCGTGACACACTGTTTGAACTTTAATTTACAATTAATTCTAAACAATTTTATAAAATTATATATTAACGTAATGAAAATTAACTTCCATATTGCATTGTAATTAAGAGAGGGAGTAAATGGACAGTAACTGCATTGAAACTTATTTCAGCGTTATTTATATAAGATTGTAGCTGGCTAGTACGGAACCGAATCTGCTGCGATCATTCACTTGTGAACAGTACTCTAAAATTCCTGTTATTTCTAAATCCAACTGTTGAATTGTTTTGAGATTCATGCACAAAAAATTTAACTGTTTGGAGATACGTGCAAAAAAAATATTAGACGACTGAATTTCAAAAAACAGGAATTTTTAAAATTACTATTCCTAAACTTTGGATCACAGCAGATTTATTTCTGACTAGTACTTGGGTGTCAATGAAACCCTTTCAAACTTTTACTCGACTCATATTGTATTCAGAGTCGGTTCGGAAGATTTTGGGGCCGAGGCGGAAGAAAAATTTGGACCCTTATATATACGATTTTTTTATTCATATGCTAATATATCATACTTATTTATAGAAAAGTTTAGACTCTTTATATATTCAAAGTTTGAAGTCTAATATTTTATTTATATATATCAATTTTTTTTTATTTGCACATCTCAAATTATAAAATATTTTATGGAAATACCCTGATATTTTGGATTCGTGTGATTCATTTGTTATCTACTTGGAATATTAATTAATGGCAAATGTTTCTATGGACATAAAGACCTATTTGTAAAATGAACATATTTTTATTTTCAAAGTTCAAACAGTCGATCCGAACCGTTCATCTTGTTCTCCCGTCATTTTTATCCATGCCCATCGAAACTTACATTTCACCAACTCTGCCCATCAAAACGAAATTCTGTCAAAACTACCCAAACCGGCTATTTAATAGCCGGTCCCTATCTTTTTTTTTTCTTTTTTTTTTTTGGAAAAGTTATAATTTTTTTTAATTGAATAGAAAATATATAATTTAGAAAAATATATTTGAAATATATTTAGAAAAATATATTAGAAAAGTTATAAGTTATAACCGGTTTGAGTATCTTTTTTTCTTTGAAATTGGATAGAAAAATATTTAATTCAGTTTATTAGAAAGACTAAAACAAAATGCTTGTATGAGACTCTAGCATATACCTTTCAGTTTACTAGAGCATATACCTTTCAGTCCTTGAAATCGAACCAGAAGACAAAATACTTGTATGAGACTTCTCCTGTGGCAATTGCACTTGCTACTGGTGCATTTCTCAGTGCTGAAAAGTATTTTTTAACATAAAAAAAAATTCAACTAAGACACTAAAAATCTTAAACTTAATTTTTGAGGCACTAAACGACGTTTTTTGACGATTCTGATTCGTCGGATACCCGGAGTTAACCCTGGGGTGATGGTGACCACCGTCTCCTCCTCCCCTTTCCGAATTGGGGTCATACGCGTAAATCCGACTTTTCTAGCAAAAATTTATGGCCGTTTAAAGTTTAAAAAAAAAACGATGTTTCCGACCCTTGATCCATTTAAATTTTTTTTAAAGTTATGACCGTTTTATTTTTTTTAATAACACACAATGAAATATTTTACTTTTTCTTACAGCCGCGAAAAACCTGATCTGAAAAATATTGCTCCGGATTATTTGTTTCAGTCCTTCTAATAAACTAAATTATATAAAGAAACATATCAAAAATTTCTAAAACTTTAATAAAAAAAATTATAACTTTTTTCAAAAAAAAAAAAAAATAGAAACCGGCTATTTAATAGCCGGTTTGGGCAGTTTTAACAGAATTCGGATTTGATGGGCAGAGTTGGCGAATTGTATGAATTTATGGGCATGGATAAAAATGACGGTTTGTTCTCCATATTAATATGTGCTTGGATACCAAATTTTACATTTTTCTGAATTTTTTACTATTTATTAAGATGGGTACAAAAAATATCAAATTCAGACCATTGAATTTTGTACCCATCTTAATAAATAGTAAAAAAATTCAGAAAAATGTAAAATTTGGTCTCCAAGCACATATTAATATGGAGAACAAGATGAACGGTTCGGATCGACTGTTTGAACTTTGAAAATAAAAATATGTTCATTTTACAAATAGGTCCTTATGTCCATAGAAGCATCACTCTTAATTAATACGTAATTTCAAACTTTAAGATGGGGGTAATACGTAATTTTGAAGTTTTTGAGGGGTACACGTGAAATTCCCCCTAAATCTAATTTATTAAGGTTCCCAAGTAAAGGCCCGTACGGCCCATTGTCAAGAAACGCGAAAGCTTGCAGCACGGTTGAAGCACGAGACCAGAGCGGCTAGCGGTAAATATAATTTTTTCAAGGTTATCCATCTTAAACAGCGAACCGGAGTAGATCGTGACTGAAAGTAACATTCTATAACCGATGGGGGGCGGCGCTCTTCTCTTCAACGCCAGCCATGGAATCCGGTTCCGTGCTCAGCCAACGTCTCCGCTCAGATCTAGGACTGGCCGCTCCAGCTTTTGCGCCTACAGGAGAGGTAATTCGAAGTTTATTTCATCTTTTGATTGTACACTGGGTACTGTCGGGCTCTTTCGAGGGAAGCGATTGGCATAAGTTAATGGTTGTTTGTTGTTTTGTTGTTCTCTTCTCTTATTTTAGGGTTTATATTTTCAACTTTTTAATAATTAGATTTATCTGCTTGGTTGATATAACATATTGCAGTCGAGGTTTATTAAGAATATTTCACAATTTACGTAAGCAATGACTGGTAAATTTTATACATATGATGAAATTTGGACAATTTAATCCCCAAATTTGCCTTATTTCCACGATTGGGCTTTAGAAGAAAATTTTATACAATTGAATACGGCGAAGGAAAAAAACAAACAAAATCAATATAATATGGAAAGCAAGAAGGAAGCTTTATATGAAAATGCTGAGATAATTTCTTGATGCAGTTATTGAAATTGACAGATGCTGTTCAAAGGTGCTTGGCCATTAGATTAGAAGCAAATAAGGGAGGAGCGCAGTCCCAAAGGAATTCCAAGTCCAAATTAGAGCTCAGTTTGAAGTTGAATTCGGAAACTAGTACAGATGAAGCTGATTCTCGAGAGGAACTTGCAAGTTTTCTTCGGAAAATAGAAGCTTCCATTAAAAGAGGTTCATCTGTTGCAGAAAGAAGCATCGATGGACAAGAGAAACAACCTTTGGAACCCAAATCTGAAGACAAAAAGACGTCCTTTGGTTAGTAACTAAGTATTCATTTTTTCAACTTTTTTGGTATTTTTTATTTATTGGCACAAAATGAAACGACTATAGCAAACCAACTATCTTTTGATGAGCTTGATTGTTACCAATTAAGCCCTTGCCACTTTTCTGTTGATGATATTTGGCAAACAATTAGTTCAAGTTTAATTTTGCCTACTTTTTCACCATTAAATGATACAAATATTTAACTAACAAACTCAAGTTGAGTGGAAACTGGAAGAAATTTGTCTCTTGATAAAAGTACAGTAAAGTTTTAGGTTGTCACCACCATCAAGTAGATTACATCCCCCCCCCCCCCCCCCCACAAATCATAGAGATTTCTACTTCAAAATTATTTCCAATAAGCTCATTATTTCATTTGCATATATTAACATCTCTTAAAATTATTATTTTGGACATGATTCTTTCAGTAAATCCTTAGATAAACATGCACTGTTGTTGTCATTGCAGATCATTCGGAATATACAGGGCCTCCTCCTGAGATACTAAAAAAAGATGATGCCTACAAGGTTGTTGCACCTGTAGGGTATGAGAAAATTTTTGGCATATTTGACACAGCTGGTGAAAAAAAGGTCATTGCATCCTCACGTAATGATATAAATTCTTCAGGGCCTCCATCATATTCTGATAAAATGATAAGGGCTAACAGTGACAATGCTGTTGCACCCTCACATAATGATATAAAATCTTCAGGGCCTCCATCATATTCTGATAAAATGATAAGAGATAATGGTAACAATGCTGTTGCACCCCTAAGTAATGATATGAAATCTTCAGGTCCTCCATCAAATTTTGATAAATTGATAAGAGATGGTGACAATGCTGTTGCACTTCTGCACGATTATAAGCCGCCACCAAGACCTACCTCAAGATTTGTGCGTAGGTCACCTATCCCAATTTCAAGTCCAGCAAAACAGGAAGAATCCTTAAAACATAGAGTGTCAATAGCAGACAACATGCGGGCTATATGGGAAAAACCAAGGGATGTGAAAACAGTATTGAAATTGGACCGAATTTCTATGTTGAAGGTGAAGACAACATCCAAGTTGAGAAACAAAATGAAGGCTAGACCAAAATTGAAACCAAATTCAGAATTTGAGGCAATGATAAATTCCAAGTTGAGAGACATACCAAAGGCTGAACTAGAACTGGGACCAAATTTGGATTTGGAGGCCCTGACAATATCCGAATTGAGAGACATACCAGAGGCTGAATCAGAATTGGAATCAAATTCAGAACTGGAGGCAGTTACGATATCTGAGTTGGGAGATATACCAAAGGCTGAACCAGAATTGAAACCAAATGCAGAATTGGAGGCAGTGACCATATCCCAGTTGAGAGATATACCAAAGGAACCAGAATTGGAGGCGATGACACTCTCTGAGTTGAGAGACATAGCGAAGGCTCGAGGGTTGAAAGGTTACACAAGGATTAAGAAGGCCAAGTTAGTGGAAATTTTGAAAGGGACATCCATCTGATTTATCTTCTAACTTTTTTTCAAGGATTAAGCAAGCAACCATCCCTCTGTTACTTTTTAGAGTTTTATAATTTTATTTTGTTATTTCATTGTTTCAATTGTTCTCAGGACTTCTTAATCAATATTCAAGCCTGCTAGGATATTGTTTCAACTATTTAGTAGTTGCTTGCTTCGATTGTTGCATTAAACACAGCTCCATTTTATTCATTAATTATGACAAATTATCATTTTCTTAATGACGAGATGGTCATTGTCATATTTGAAATTCTTCTTAGATAACGTAACCTAACTAAAGCTATAGTTACGTAAAAAATAAGATTCCGTACTGGATGTATGGTTGTAACTTAATTATGAATTGCAATTAAGGGACTCATTTACGGAAAGAAAGAATTTAAACCAATCAATTAGCCAGTGTGTAATTAAGAAAACGTTTTCTTCTAAAACAAACTTGTTAATTTAGAAATTATAGTATATCCCAGTAATTATATTAGCAATTAACACATTAGATTAGCAATCTAAAAGAAATTACCAATATAGATGCTCTAAGACCTAGTTCTAATCCGCATCATGAATAATTGCTTGAAATTTCCATTTCACGTTCATGTAAACTTATGATTTTGAACTTATTAAATAAAAAAAGCCATTCATGTGAGAAAGTTAGCCACTTCTATGTTTTATATATAAAAATGTAAAACCAAGGAAAAAACCTAAATTCGGTACTCTTACAAACGAAAAAAAAAAAAGGATAATATTTGCGAACTCCATTATACTATTTTGTAAAAATAACACACAAACACTATCTGTAAACTTTCTAATTGTACTAATCATTTCGGATTTCATTCTTCTTATTTTTGGTTTTAATACTGTCAAATAGATGCTAATGGATATAAATACGATCGTTTGAAAATTTATTTGGCATTAACCTTGTAAAGTCACATGATGAGCTTCAGCCTGCCGTGATAAGGCTTTTTTTTTTTTTTTTTATCAAGTGATAGACTGCATTGATAACACTTACAAGCTACAAACCGCAGTCAATCGTTTGTCGACAATGACACTGCATTGAAACGCCTACATGAGATAGGAGTAGGTCCGATGGGCATCGGACCTACTTTTAGGTTCAATTTGCTCTAGAACCTTCCGATTAGTATTAAGATTAGTGCGCACAGAAATTGAAACAGATTTGTACGGATCTTGATGCAATCAAATAAGTCATTTCAGGTCCTAAAATAACATGTATTTTCCAAACCGCATTTTAGAATACAATACGGAGAATGTTCAGAACTTAAGGCTCCTAAAATAACATCCAAAGTAACATTAACTAATATGAATTCTATATCTATCTAAAATTTCCTCTTTAGTCAACTATCCGTTGTAGTCTAGCTGGTTAGGATACTCGGCTCTCACCCGAGAGACCCGGGTTCGAGTCCCGGCAACGGAAATTTTAATTTTTTTTTTTCACTTCAATAAACACTTAAACAGGATCCAGGGTTACTTTCGTCATTGCATATCAAACTCCGCTCATGGGTTAGGGTTCTGTAATTCTATTTATTTTCGTCTTTCGAGACCTACCCGGCTGCATCGTACTTTTCCTACGCCGCTCGAGCAAGAACACAGAGCATCCCACAAATCCAGATGGTGAGATTTTGAACCAATTTTTTTTTTTAATTTTCTCGTCTTTTGCATTGGACATCAATTTTTATCTGACAAAATGCATCGTGCAGGCGTCGGAGAAGAAGCTGTCCAACCCGATGAGGGAGATTAAGGTTCAAAAGCTGGTTCTTAATATCTCCGTCGGTGAGAGCGGCGATCGTCTCACTCGCGCTGCTAAGGTTAGTTTAGATAGTGTATTTGTTGCAACAGTTTACTTGAATTCTGGAAATTCCAGTTTTTAGCAGAGAAATGAGGATCCTTTCGGGTTATGGTCTTGAACTGAGAACCTATGAATGGCTAGTCATATTAAAGGAACAGCAAGCTTGGATGAACAGATGAAGTTTATTTATTTTTTATTTTTTTTAAGTTTACTTGGCTTAAAATACTATTGAAGTTTTATCATCTGATATGTTTGATTTTGTAGAGAATAGTAATATTGGATACTATTGTATTTGTGATGCCCCATAATAGAATTATAAATTGATTAACAAGTGAGGTAATCTTGATAGTTGTGGATGATGTTGTTGAAATTGGTTGCTAATTAATTACTTGTTTGTTTATTTTATTTTCTGATTGAATTGTTTTTGAGCTCATTCTTTGCTTCCATGGATTTTAGGTGCTGGAACAATTGAGTGGCCAATCTCCTGTTTTCTCCAAAGGTACTCTTTTGTCATGTGTGGTGTGGAGGTTCACATAACCCCTTATTAGAATTTATCTTTCCGGCATGTCATTGGCAGAATGCTGTTGTTCCTCTTAATATATTGTTATTACCCAAATAAATCCCAGTTTGACCATACATCCCCCATTTACTGTCAATTAAAAAACACTAGCCAAGAAGATAGCTTGCTCATAATTAAATTTCAACTCCAAGGTGTTAATTGAGCCAAATTTATCCCAATGAAACTTCAAGCTAAACTGATTTAATCTCCAGTTACCCTCAATAGTGCAACAAAAATACAACCTAGTCAATTTTTTTTTGAAATAAATAAATAAAGAATCAGTGTATCACTGTATTACTAACATAATATTCTGTTATATGACAATGTGTATAAATGGGAATGCAGCTCGGTACACGGTGAGATCATTCGGCATTAGGAGGAATGAGAAAATAGCATGCTATGTGACAGTGAGAGGAGAGAAGGCAATGCAGTTACTGGAGAGTGGGCTTAAGGTGAAGGAGTACGAGTTGCTCCGACGCAACTTCAGTGATACCGGATGCTTCGGTTTTGGCATCCAAGAACATATCGATCTCGGCATCAAGTAATAATCAATAACCACTTTTCTCTTTGATAATGTTTTGTGATTTGGTATAACAATACATTTTTATCGGTATTTCAGAAGATACCCAGGCATTTTGAATAGAATTATCATATTTTTGTTGGTTTAAGATATCAGGTACTAGAGAATAAACTAAAGAGGGCCTCTTTGCTCTGAATTCAATATATTTACAAACTAGGCTTAATTTGATTTTACCTCATATTGGGCCTATTGAAAATGATTTGGTTATGTATATGAAGTTGTTTCTCCTTTCGTGAAAATGCTAACATGTGAGTAGGAATGTTGGAGCTTATGTTGATTTTTATTGAAAAGTAATGTAATTCCACATTTGTCCAATAACTGCTCTAAAGCAAACGTAGTATAAAGTATTTGGCCATTTATGGATGAATTTACTTGGGAATACATAAGAAAGATCATGGGGGTTTCCTGGAAAAAGATTTGAGAACTTTGCAGGAAATAACTGCTCTAAATGTTTAATTGAAAAATTTGAAGGTATGATCCGTCGACGGGTATATATGGTATGGACTTCTTTGTGGTGCTGGAGCGTGCAGGCTACCGTGTGGCACGTCGACGCCGGTGCAAGGCCCGTGTTGGGATCCAGCACAGGGTGACTAAGGAGGATGCAATGAAGTGGTTCCAGGTCAAATATGAGGGAGTAATCCTCAACAAGTCCCAGGCTAACACTGCCTAAAAAATTCTCAACAAGGCCTAGTTTTTAATTATTTTATTTTTTAGTTTTAAGGTTTCCATTTAACGTATCCCCGGATTTTTGGTCCTTCGGTAATTGTTTACAAGGTGACATTTATGTTAGGTTGAATGTCCAAAATTTCTTTTCTTCTTTAATTGTTTATGTTAGGTTTATATGTTAAGATGAGGGGTCTTTAGAGAAGTGAAATGTCTGCTGGTTTTATCTCAATATTTGTCCAGTTGCTCTGTTAGGTAAATGTTTTAGTTTTTCTTCTTTTTTCTTTTAAGGCTAAATCGAAACCAATTTGCTCATGTTAAGCTCCGTTCCTCTCGGTGCATACATTGGTTATGCTGGCTTCACAAATTTTACTGCGCCTTTTCAAGATCTGACAATATGGTTAACGAAATGAACTTGGACAAGATTTTGTAACGAAAGATAAAACAACTCTAGTGGAAAATATTTTTTTCATAATGCAAAACTAGAATCCAAGCTGGTAAATCTCGTCCGTCACTGCATGATTTAAATATTTTTCCCATCCAAAATTTTAAATTATATATTTCCCATCTTTTCTCAATTTATGAATATCCTCATTTCTTAATACAATAACTTAAAAATAAAGTTTAATAATAATAATAATAATAATAAATTAATTAGACAATTTTGCCCATATCATGTGCTTACACAGCATGGCGCGACATGAATAACAGACACTAGGGTTCCAGGACAATACACCACAAGTAAATCTTTCTGATACTTGAACAATGCTCCTGCCATTGACATTCAATGAGAAGAATTATGTTAAAGCTGTATAATAATAAGCCAACAGAATGAACCATAATGTACTGGTACTGAAATATTATATGCCGCAACACAGAGGAGTGGATCCTGTGCTTTTGAAGGTGTTTAAGCACTTTATATCCAATATATGTTGAATTTACTGATTCAGTTCCCCTCCCCGAAAGTAACTGTTTTGTTTTGTATTTAAGAAAGGTTGATCTTTGAGCCAATTTGCTAGTGTGTATAACAGTCCCCAAAAGAACATGATCAAGCTCTACCATAAAAGCAAAGTTTAGCACAATTACTTCGAGTAGAACTAGGGTGTTCCTAAGTTCACCAAGTCTCTTTGTGAACTCAACTATAAAATCTATCGAATGGACTTCAAATGACAAATTTGAACTTTGAAATCCATCTACCTTACAATGCGTCTACATACAAAATTTTAAAATTTTCGAATTAATTTTGTATAGAATCAAGTGGTAAAAAGAAGTTCAAAAAATGAATGCATTAAAATTAATTTATGAACCTTCTATTTTGGATCGCTTAACTTTATACTAAATTAATTCGAAACTTTAAATTTTTTTGCATATAGACACATCACTCGTAAGGTAGATGAGTTAGAACTGTTCGGATTCGTCATTTGAAGTCAATCCAAAAGGTTTTTGAATAGAGTTCACAAAGAGGCTTGGTGAACTTAGGAGCACCCTAGTTCTGCTCCAATTACTTCAGCAAACTTGAGCACAATAAGCACAATTAACAACACAATTGTTTCTACTCACTATGCGCAGAAGCGGTTTGGGACACGGCAGAACACATCCTTTCCTAGAAACTAGATTAAAAAAAAAATGACAACTTTTTACTATAATCCCATAATGCAACAACTATAGCTAATTCAAAGCTCATTCAGGTGCCCCCAAGAAAATGATTTTCACAACTAATTTTATTTGCCTTCGTATAGTTCCTGTCCCCTTTTTTTTGCACAATTTTTTCTTAAAAAAAGTAAAATTAATCATTTTACATTTAAATGAAGTACTTTTTTTCAAATGAGGACAAACATTGGGTGCTTTATGCAGGGCAAAAAAAATAAAAAACTTTTCTAAATCAACACGGAGGAGAAAAATTAGACTAAACATAAACAAAAAACCTACACATGTAAATGCAATTTATCCCATTTTGTGGACATATCTTATAAAGTCATCCAACACTTGCACTAAAAAGGATTGAATTACAACAAAAAATTGACCTCATAGCTTCGAGCTTGGACCGGTACTAACATGGCTCCATGTTTCAGGTAGCATAAGCTTTCGTTTTTCGACTAACTTTGCACCATTTGAAACAGTTGCTGCAACTTCCTCAGCCAGTCTTGTTGCCTCCTCCACTGTACCCTCAATACCTGTGACCGGTTTAAAAATCATACTGTTATTTCGTATATTACCTTGGCACAATCTTCCTTTCTCTCTGTTTTTTTTTTTCCTTTTACACCCTAGTTTTACATTTAAATGTAAAATTCAAGATCAGTTGAAATATACTGGTAAGATTCTACTAAATTCATATCAGTTTGGCAGTGTATTAGTTGGGCCTGGTCCAGATATCTATTGGAACATGATTTCTACAATCTGCTTAAATCCACATTGAAATACCTAAGATGCAATTGCAAGATGACAATTAATTCAAATCAACCAGGTGACACAATTAATGACCATACCGTCAGCCACACGATCAACTATTCTCCTGGCCAGGGCCTCCTGAGCTGTCAATTTTGCCGACCTTAACAGTACATCCCGCCTCGTTTGCGAATCAGGGATCTTCTCATTGAACAACACCTCAAAATACTTGACAAACTTGAGTCCAGCATCAAGCTCGCTCATGTAAAAGAAGCCTCTGTCTCTCCTCATCACAACATAATCATGAGCCAGGACCAGTGCACACCCCGCTGCAGCTGCGTGGCCCGTGACAGCACAGATGGTCGGCATAGGGAGAGAGAGGAGATCGGAGATGAGGCTGCGGAGGTCTGACAAGCGGTGGCGTTGACTGAAAGGGACGGAGCGGACCCAGGCGAGATCGAAGCCGTTGGAGAAGAACTTGCCTTGGGCGCAGGTAATGAGAGCAGTGTTGGGAGGGTGGGAGGAGGAGAGGAGAGGGGAAAGGGCAGAGCGGAGGGAAGAGATGAGTGAGGGGTTGAGGCGGTGCTCGCCGGAACCGGTGAGGGTCAGGAAGTATATGTTCCCGCGCTTCTCTATTGTGCACATTTTGGATTGAGTGGGTCTGAGCTCTGAAGGACGGTTTCGACTTCCTCAGCCGGGGACTGGGGGAACCCATTTTTACAGAGCAGTTTTTAGTGCGTACAGAGTTCGAATTTTTTGATGGACCAAAATACCCCTACATCAAAGGCAGAAGATTTACTCTGTAAAATTTGAACGCTGATGATCAGGGGTATTTTGGTCCATCAAAGTTTCGAACTCTGTACGCACTAAAAACTACTCTGTAAAAATGGGTTCCCGGGACTGGGGCTGTGAATGGGAAGGGCCCGGAGCGGAGAGGGTAGTGGGTTCGGGTCCTCTACATAACTCAAAATTAAGTTCGGATCCGTACAGTTATATTGAATTCGGGACGAGTTAGAATTCCCCGGTAGTTTTAATAATCGTGCGAATTCAGGAATTCGTATCCTCTGCATTACCTCAAAAGGATATCTTTTAAGTTAATGAATATGAATCATCTCATCTGATTTAAGATTCGTGCTGACTAGATCTGCACTAATATTAATGGGCTCCTGTATTAAAATCAGATAACAATATTGGCTCTGTTTAAAATCAGACGGACAAGATGCATTAATTCAAAAGATTCCCTTTTGAGTTAATGCAGAGGATACGTGTTGGCGAATTCAGAGGGTAGTTGGGTATGAGTGCATATCCTTTGAGATGTCTCAATTTTTGCGTGACCGACGTGTCCGGTGCCTATTCGGGGTAGCGTAGGGGGACAGTATTGTTTGAGCTTTGAGATTCGTGCATAATGTATTTGAACGAATGAGATATTCCAAAAAGTCATGCAAAGTTTGAGATATCTCAGAGGATGCGAATTCGTTGGGTATGATTTACTCGAGAAAGCCGGATTCGAATCTGTATCCCTCCAACTGAAGTTCAAGTTATAAATCTGGACCGTTCTTTCATATGGCACGAATCTCAAAGCAAATCCCTTACCGTCTCAAAGGAATTCGGATTGAGTTAGGGCTGGCTGAAATTAATCTGGGCTGTTCGTTATTTTCAATAGTGCCTCATGTATCTGGGAATTCGCATCATCTCTCTTACCGCACAAGGGAATCTTTTACAATTATTGAACCGATCATTCATTCTAACTTGGCACGAATCTCAAAGCCCAATAATACTGCCCTCTATTTTCCCAAATTTCAAACCGTAAAGTGAGGCCCATGCCCTGTAGTAATAGAGAGGATACGGATCCTGTATGAATTCGCATCCTCTGAGATATCTCAAACTTTGCGTGACTTTTTTGGAATATCTCAATCGTTCAAATACCTTCTACATGAATCTCAAAGTTCAAATAATACTGCCCCCTACGTTCCCCCGAATAGACACCAGACAAGTCGGTCACACAAAAATTGAGATATCTCAGAGGATACGCACCCATCCTGTATCTGGAGAACGCGTATCCTCTGCATTAACTCAAAAGAGAATCTTGTGAGTTAATGAATCTCAGCCATTAAATTTGCTTTAATATTCATGCAGACTATATCCGTACTAATATTAAAAAGCCCTGTGTTAAAATCAGACTATCAAGTTAACTCCGTTTAAAACCAGACAGCTGAGATATATTAAGTGGGAATCTTTTGAGTTAATGCAGAGAATAAATGTTCGTGGGGGGGGGGGGGGGGGGGGTGGTGTTTGAAGACTCGAAAGCCGGGGGATGTCAGATGGACATGAATTGGCATCCTCTGAGATATCGGATCTCTCTCTTTTTTTTTTTCTTTTTTTTTTAAATAGCTTCAAATTTAAATATTTCAATTAAACAAGCATAATAAATTTGATTTTTATAAAAAAAACAGCTTCACCGATCCTGTTGTTCTACCATAAGTATGCTAAAATGATGGAGCCGTTTTTCATACAAACTAAATTTAGTGTACATATTTTGTTAAAATATTTAAATATGATTCTATATATAAAAAAAATCCTACAATCCTATAAGCTGGTAATTATTCTTTTATTACTACTATATTAGAACAAAAAAAATTAAAGAAAAGGATACTGACTGACTATTCAGTATAAGTGTACCATTCGGTATCAGTTTGTATCAATTAATCTAGTGTACATGTTTTGTTAAAATATTTAAATATGATCCTATATATAAAAAAAAATCCTACAATCCTATAAGCCAGTAATTATTCTTTAATTACTACTATATTAGAACAAAAAATTTAAAGAAAATGATACTGACTGACTATTCAGTATAAGTGTACCATTTGGTATTAGTTTGTATCAATTAATCTAATGTATATATTTTGTTAAAATATTAAAATATGATTCTATATATAAAAATAATCCTACAATCCTATAAGCCAGTAATTATTCTTTTATTACGACTATATTAGAACAAAAAAAATAAACAAAAGAATACTGACTGACTATTCAGTATAAGTGTACCATTCGGTATTAGTTCATGATACGCTCTGGTCCAAATAGTATTGGGCCACGCGATTAGAATACGGACTATCTTCAGTGAAGAGTAGCTCAAGATGATTTATTAAAGGAATGTGTGTGTGTTGAATAAAACTTAGTTCGGGTTATTTAAGCACGCAACTCTATCTCATTCGTGCCTTTTCTATGTTATATTTATCGTCCATTTTCTTACTGAACTTCTGAGTATTTATAGGCTTTTATGTCAGTTTAGGCCTACCTTCGAGATACCAGCGACTTATCTCAAAGGTAGGTCAGTTTGGGCTTCGACTCGGGACAGCTCAAGTTGACTCCGAATTTATCTTAATTCAGGTCTCCTCTCGAGATGTTTTGTTAGTTGATTCCGGTATGTCTAAGAAGGATTAGGCCAAAGTCTCGGATGAGCTCTTGGTTCATTCTTTCTTTTGGACTTTATGATTCTTGGATCTTTGAAGTTCATTTCTAAGTGATATTTATAAGGTCTTTAGTACATGATCCTATCGGTTTGTATCAGTTAATCTCAGTTCTCAAAATCCAACAGATTCGGACCCATCAAAAGTTGCATCTATCAAGTTTCAAATGCTTTTTTTTTTTTGTACTTGACGGCATGTGCTTTTGTATCACTTCATAAGTCATATCAATCGATGATAAATACAAAATATTCGATTAAATAAAAAAAAAATTCTTTTGGCTTTTTCTAATTAAATGCCTACCTAGATGAGATTTATCACTTATCACATGTGAGCAGAAATTAAAAAAATAAAATAAAAACTAAAGAGCATTTTGATGTAGTCACAAAACTAATGGCATATAGCAATTAAGCTCACAAATTATGTTCTGAAATTTGCTCACTTAGCTATCTGAACGTGTAACTTAAATTTTAATGAGTAAAAGACTGCAATAGTTGGGGCTAATGTGAAGGGAGGAAGAGAGCAAATTAAGGAGTGTATATTTGAGTCTACAAAATATATACTTAATAAAATTCAAAAGAGGAGTATTTTATTTGATTTTTTAGAATGAAAATCATTTAAGAAAATGATTTTCCCGATAATTTTATTTGCCTTCTTATAGTTCCCTTTCTCTTATTCTTTCCACTGAATTTTTTTTTATAACACCCTCAAAATTCGTTATTAAATAAATGACACCCAACGCCGATTCTCTCAAAAATTGCCACTCCCGCAAATTCAATTCGCGCACCAAACATTTCGGGTACGCGAGGTGGATTGGCGCACCAATGAGTGCGCAGATTCAATTGGCGAACCTAGTGGTTCGCGAAACCATTTGGCGCACCAACATAAAAATAAAATTGCAACTTGGTGAACCCAGTGGTTCGCGAAACCATTTGGCGCACCAATATGAAAATAAAATTGCAACAGAGATAAATTACAAATGAATTGACTCTACAATAGAATGGTTTCAAATCAATTTTATCGCGAAATGGTTTCAGTTACAATTTTATTGTAGAGTCAATTCATTTGCAATTTCTCTCAGTTGCAATTTTGTTTTCATGTTGGTGCGCCAAATGGTTTCGCGAACCACTGGGTTCTCCAATTGAATCCGCGCACCGTGGTGTGCCACACCAATTCGCACACCAATTGATGCGCCAATCCATCTCGCGGACCCAGAATATTTGGTGCGCGAATTCAATTCGCGGAAGTGGCAATTTTTGAGAAAACCAGCGCCGGGTGTCATTTATTTAATAACAAATTTTGAGGGTGTTAGAAAAAAAAAATTCGGTTCTTTCCACAACTTCTCTTAATTAAAAAAAGGAAAATTATTCATTTTACAGTTAAATAAAGAATTTTTTTTGTTTGTTTGTTTTCAAATGATTACAAACATCGGGTGCTTTATGCAGGAAAAAAAAAATGAAACACTTTTCTGAATCATATGAAGTCATTCATGACTTGTAGTAAAAAAGATTAAAATGACAAAAAAAAAACATTTGATCTCATAGCTTCGAACCTTGACTGGTACTAACATGCATCCATGTTTCAGGCAGCATAAGCTTTCGTTTCTCAGCTAATTTTGCACCAGTTGCTGAAAGTTCCTCAGCCAGTCTTGTTGCCTCCTCCACTGTACCCTCAATACCTGTGACCGGTTAAAAAATCATACTGTTAAACACCCGTATTACCTTTACCAGAATCTTCCTTTCTCTCTGTTTTTTTACTTTTCTTTCTGCACCCTAGTTTTACATCTAATTAATCATAAAAATTCAAGTTCAATTGAGGAATTTCTTCCTGAGAGATAAAAATATAATTCAGACCAGTTATGGTAAGAAAACAAACATTGAAATAACTAAGAAGGCAATTGTAAAGTGACAATCAATTCAATCAATCAGGTGACATAATTAATGACCATACCGTGAGCCACACGATCAACTATTCTCCTGAACAAGGCCTCCTGAGCTGTCAATTTTGCTGACCTTAACAGTACATCCCGCCTCGTTTGCGAATCAGGGATCTTCTCATTGAACAACACCTCAAAATACTTGACAAACTTGAGTCCAACATCAAGCTCGCTCATGTAAAAGAAGCCTCTGTCTTCCCTCATCACGACATAATCATGGGCAAGCACCAGTGCACCCCCTGCAGCAGCAGCGTGGCCGGTCATAGCGCAGATGGTCGGCATGGGAAGAGAGAGGAGATCGGAGATGAGGCCGCGGAGGAGGTCAGCCAAGCAGTGGTGTTGGCTGGGAGGGGCAGAACGAACCCAGGAGAGGTCGAAGCCATTGGAGAAGAATTTACCTTGGGCGCAGGTGATGAGAGCGGAGTTGGGAGGGTGGGAGGAGGAGAGGAGAGGGGAGAGAGCAGAGCGGAGGGAGGAGAGGAGTGAGGGGTTGAGGCGGTGTTCGCCGGTGCCGATGAGGGTTAGGAAGTATATGTTCCCGCGCTTCTCTATTGTGCACATTTTGATTGAATGGGTTGGAATGAGGGTTTTGACAATTTGACTTCCTCAGCTGGGGGCGGCCGTTGGCACTTCCGTTTCGTGAGAAGGCAGTTGGGCAGTCTGTTCCCCCCAGGTACCTGAGATACAACTGGAAATAACGAACGGTTCTGATTAATTTTAGTCAGTTCAAACTCAATCTGGAGCCTATTAAGAGTTCAAGACTGTAGGGGTTTGCTTTTGAGATTCGTGGCATGTTAAAAGAACGGTCCGGATTTATAAATAGCACCTCAGGTACCTGGGGTGATACGGATTCAGTTGGGCAGGCTTTTCTCAAAGCTGATCCACTGCATCTCTTTGATGCACGGGTAATGCGTGACAGACTTTGAAGGAAATAAATCTGCTGTTATTCCAAAAGGATAACAGGATCCTGTTATTACTATCTCAATCATTCAAAGTTTTGCTCCCACGAATCTCAAGGGAATTCTTTTTTCATGTACGAATCTTAACAAAAGTCAACGGATGAGATTGGAATAACAGGGTCCTGTTATCCCTTTGGAATAACAGCAGATTTATTTCCGACTTTGAAAAGTAGTTTATTTTTCCGTTTCCAATTTCGCCTGGGTCCGTCGAATCATAATCCAACAACTTAGTTTGAAAAATTATGAAAGTACAAGCAGATCAATTTAGTAAAGTACAAATACATTTCATAGATAATATTCGCATCAAAGTCTTCTTGTTAATGGGGACTAACTGACAATAATAGAAAATAATCAATCAATTAGTTAAAAAAAAAATTCGTGATAATTTGATCATCGTTAATGACTAATCAACTTATTAAAAAGCGCTAAGATATATTGAGATCAACGGTTGAGATCAGAATAACATGTTTAGCAGATTTATTTACTGGTGATGAAATGTTTGATTGACCAAAAAGCGCTAAGATATATTGATCCAAATGGTTGCCAATAAATTACTGAAATATCAAATGTGAATAGAAATAGCCACTTATTTGGGTAGTTTTGTCTAAAGTTTAGAGTGAATCAATGTTGTAAAAAATATCTGTTTAGACTAATTAATCAGCTGATTAGTCGTTGAGAGTGATCATACTGTCATAAATTTTTCCAACTAATCGACAGATTATTTTTTATTATGACCGATGAATCACTTGACGTACCAGCGCATACCGTTATTTACAACACTGGAGTAAACCACCATATTTTAGTGAAAATA
>CAXKVW010001059.1:0-31063 GCA_964058825.1 Carex arenaria
GATTTTACTTGGGAGGACGTCAAAGCAGTATACATTATTACATGTAAAAGCTCTTTTGGTTCATAAAGCTTGTGTTCTTATGACATTAAGAAATATTAAACCTTGTTAGTTGATATATTGTATATATCTATTTACTATATGCTCTGTAGGGTCGATATAGTGTGGTTGGGGCCCAGCCCGCAATGGAAATTGTGGCCGAAGAGAACTTGGTGTCCATTTTGGATCATGAGGAAGAACGGATGACAGAGGAGGTGGTTGCCGATCCGATGACCATTCCTCAAAGGATTATGGAGGATTGGACCCCACAGTTGATAGACGACCTTCCTAACATTTTCTGTGGTAATTAATATTTCTTCGTTTACATGTATTATATATTTGTTCGTCTTAGCCAATGATGCATTGTCTATTGCTTAATTTGTAGTAAGCAGGATTTCACTTGCAATTGGGTTTCTGTTGAAAATTTATAACCTCCAAACTAATGGGGTTGATGCTTTTCAATTTTGTAACTTGGTTTAATTTGTTTTCCTCAAGCATGATGCTGGGAGACCATTATGAAATATAAACTTCAAGAAATTAATCATCAGCAAACTGCAATTAGATTGGAAATGAGAAGTCCTAAGAAGTTTATTATAATTCTTAGTTAGCTACTTTCTCAAATTCAAATTTCTAGTTGTCATCAGGTTGTATTCGAAATGTGTGTCATATTGTATACAATGACTAAAATTAAAGCTCTTAACTACTATATCTAACACTTAGATCTACTGAATATATATTCACTTTGCATTTACTTCACAGGTGGTTGGGTTGGTTATTTTTCATATGATACGGTACGATATGCTGAAAGGAAAAAACTTCCTTTTGTTGGTGCTCCTTTTGATGACAGGAAGCTTCCTGACATGCACTTGGGTCTATACACTGATGTAATTGTATTTGATCATGTGGACAAGGTTATTCCTTTTTCCTGCTTGTTATTGCTGCCATTATAAGATTTTAAAGACACAAAGGAATGTGAAGTGGCGCTCCAGCTATGCCCTGTTTATGACTTGTAGCAACTTCTATTATTAGATTGGCAACTTCATGTATTATTCTTTTTCATGGTGCATTGGAAATAACTTCCTAAAACTGTTTTTTTGCATTCATTAATTGTACTGATACAGATAAACTTGAAACTTAAATTATCTAATTATTTTACCAATGCTCATGAGAAAACGGTAGACTCAAATTCTATGCACCAATTATAATTTGTGCGCTTTACATGTAAAAAAACAAAAATCGTTGTCCATATTCTGACTGCATTTTTATTTGATTCAGAAAGTACATGTCATTCATTGGGTGCGACTGGACCGATTTTATTCTGTCAAGGCAGCTTATCATGATGGAATAAGCCGACTTGCCACATTGCTTTCCAGGGTGCATAATCTGAATGTGTGAGTATTAAAGACTGTCACTTGTATGAGACCTCTCTCTTTTAATGTTCTATATGGAAGTAATGTATCACCTAATATTAATTGTCTGATATTTATCCATTTGGACCTCTTTGAATTTCTGATTATGCAAACAGCTAGGGTTTTCTCTTATTGAAAAAGAAAACCCAAATAAGAACTATAGCATCACGTGCATAATAGTAAAACAGGGGCCCTTATGTTAGGATTTATTTATTTATTTATTAACTAATTATTAAACCTCTGAAATTTTCTTAGACCAACACTCTCAGCTGGATCTATTGTGTTAAGTACTTGCCAATTTGGCTCTACTCTGAAGTCGACAATGAGTACTGAAGAATACAAGGATGCTGTTTTGGAAGTGAAGGAGCACATCCAAGCAGGGGATGTATTTCAGGTGGTTTTAAGCCAACGATTTGAGAAGAGAACATCTGCGGATCCTTTTGAGGTGTATCGGGCACTAAGGATAGTAAACCCGAGTCCATACATGGCCTACATACAGGTGCCTTCATATATTTATTACAATAGTTGTTTTTCTATAATTCGTTATTTTTAAAAATAACTTTGTTATTCTTGCTCTGTTGGACTAATATCCAGGCACGGGGGTGTATTCTAGTTGCATCAAGCCCAGAAATCCTAATTAGTATTTGCAAGGTATATTTCTATGGTGCCTTTAATAATTAATTTAGTTGGCATCAAGTACCATGGACTGCTTTTAAGTTCACGTGTCTGACTTTTGTGTCAATATTTTAGTTGCTTCATTTATGTTCTACATTACTACTGTGTTTTCAGAGAAAAATTGTGAGTCGGCCCCTTGCAGGTACGATTAGGAGAGGAAAGACAAAAGAGCAGGACATGTGCAATGAAGAGAAGCTGCTAAATGATGCAAAGCAGTGTGCTGAACATGTCATGCTTGTTGATTTGGGGCGAAATGATGTAGGCAAGGTTGTCTTTTTTTTGTCCTTTTCCATTTTTTCTTCCATCAATTTTGAAAACCCCCCTGCTTATCATAAAAATTGTAGAAAATTAGGTCTCTAAAATTATAACTATTTGATCCATTTTCACAAGAAAAATTGGACAAGTTCCTCATATTTAGTTGTTTTTATAATCACGGCACCAACTCAGGGATGTAGTCGGGGTAAATGAGCAAGATTGCCTTGATTCAGTGCATCATTATCACGAAACTCTCCGCACTAGGATCCCTTTGATCTTCATTGGATAGCCTTTGATTGTGCTTTACTGTGTCAACTGTGATTCAGCAATTGTCTGCTAATGGCAACAGATAATACCACACACGAAATCCACAGATGTTGCAGTTATCTTTGTTCTTCTAGGAAAAAAAAAAAAACGCTTCCTCTGAGCTGTCAATTGTACTCTTTATCGCTATTAAGATAACCGGATGATGCTTACTTTAATGGGTAGTTTGGTCAGAGAATAATATTTTAAATCACTCCGGTTATTTAAATAGTCCCAGTTGGACTCTTAGGGTGTGCACATTAGGCGGCTAGGGTTTGTTCGCAGCGAAGGAGCAAATAAGGAGGAGGAGGAGGGAGCGATAAAGAAAAATCTCTAGAAGAGTGACCAACAACGAAGGGGAAAGAAGAAAAGAAGGAAAGACAGAAAGAACGAAAACAAACCTGTAATACCATAGGTGTTGGAAAATAGATTCCTAAACCTATATATGTCTGGTACTGATGGGTGCATACAAGTGATGAATCTGATTAGTATGGTACGAAAATTTGAGACTAGAGACCTTCCTTATAAAGAGGTAAAAGAATTACGGAAATACTAACTGATCTTAGATTATTTAAAAATTATAAAATATAACAAGAGAAATAGTAATTACCAATATTATTTTGTAATTTATGGAAATCAGTGAGAACTGAATTTGAAGATCTTCCTTTATCTTTATTTACCATTTCAACAAATTCATTACTAATCACAGCTGTTGTGTTTAAAATAGGTTTCGAAGCCAGGATCAGTAAAAGTAGAGAAGCTGATGAATGTGGAGAGATACTCCCACGTTATGCATATTAGCTCGACAGTATGCATATGTTTTCATTTCGTTTCTATATTTGTCAGATTAGTTTATATATTATTGGTCATAATTGTGGGCCTTAATAGGTGACAGGGGAGCTCCTGGATGACCTCAGCTGCTGGGATGCACTGCGGGCGGCTCTTCCTGTAGGAACCGTGAGCGGGGCCCCAAAGGTAAATAGTGTAGTCATATACCAAGTAAGAATAAATAATTGCTGCAGTTCCTGTTATTAGTGTTTTGTCATATCAGATTTTGGTCAGGCAGAAAAATCAGGTTATTTACCAATGTGTCCCAGATCTCATGGTACTTAACTTGCTGGTGTTTCATCTTTTTACTGCTAACCTGGCCTCTTCTTTGTTGTCCTTTTTAGTATGTGGGTATTGAATCATGTCAGTTAAAGGTCAGATCAGGTGGAATTGCAAGACAGGAGTTAATTGTGATCTATTGAGTCGAACGGAAAATAAATAGAGGGGACGCATAACAGACATTGTGAACAAAATTATTTCTTTGCAGTTCATTAAGAATAACTAATTATAAAGGAGTAAGCTGGGAAAATTGAGTTCAGTCAAGGGTTTATTGGGGTTTGTTTGATTTCCGACCATTCAGGGTGAACAGCAGCTTCTTTACTATTTAATGCAATAAATAAGTAGTTATCTGTTGTGTTAGGTGCGAGCTATGGAAGTAATCGACAAGCTAGAGGTTGCCAGGCGGGGCCCATATAGTGGGGGCTTTGGGTCAGTGTCCTTTATGGGAGATATGGATATTGCGATTGCCTTGAGGACCATCGTCTTCCCAACTGGATCCTGGCTTAACACCCTCTTCTCAATCAGGGATGCAAAGCAGCGACAGGAATGGTCGGCACACATACAGGTATGGTTTTAAAATTATTTCTCAGGTTTTGGGTTGAGTAATAGTATTACAATTAAGACATATTTTTATAACAAGTTTAAAGCTTGGTTGATTTACTGTTATTATATGTTGCAAGCAAATAACTGGCCATTTTATTGCTGGGGTGTCCAGCTGTATAGAAAGAGGTGGGTTGATCAATGATCATGCCATTATGTGATATGTCAAATGGCTTAACTCGCTGCAGTTGTTGTTTGGGTTGCTTTTGGGTCTAGGAAGGTGAACTTGGGTCTACAATTTATATTTGACCTGATTTATTTTGGTTAATTTAATTTGGGTCATGAAAAGGGGGAAAGGCCTTTTACTCTATAGCAAAGCAAATCATCTGTTTTTTGCATCTGTAAATTTACAGGCCGGTGCTGGAATAGTCGCCGATAGCATACCAGATGATGAACAACAAGAGTGCGAAAACAAGGCGGCCGCTCTAGCTCGTGCTATTGACCTCGCTGAGTCGGCTTTTGTAGAGAAGTCAGGTTTCTAGCTGGAGTGTGTGCGCACGCGTGTATTTTCTTCTTAGTTTTATGTCTCTTAATATTGGGATTGGGTTTCTGACTTAGGCTTTCAATTGATTGTAAAGGGGCTTGGTTGCAATAACTGAAATTGCATAGAGTTTCTGATTTGTAATACAAGAAGGCTGGAGCTTGTTGAAGAATTTTCATTTCAGCGTTCTTGTTTTGTAAATGTAATTTAAAACTATATGGACAATATAATCTATTCTTGCAAATTAGAATAAGCATTGTATTATAAAATTATGTTCTGAGCATGGACTATGTAATTATGACTTCTCTTCAAATTACTAACTTTCTGGTTGGCATTTTCCTCCTCTCTGTTTTCTGTATCCGAGAAAGAAAGAAGAAAAAAAAAATCATTTTCTTAATTGAATCCTCTCTCTCCATTAGAGAAATAAATAGAGTTATTTGATTAATCTTTCAATTAATAATTTGCTGGATATTGTAGAGTTATCATTAGTTGCTTTCATCATCGTGCTCTAAAGATTGATACTATTATCTTTTCCAAATTTTGAACCAGCAACCTCCCACAGAAAGAATATTGTTTTCTACCAAAGCTAATTAAAGAACGATCCTGGAGCGTCCGTTTCAATTGTACTCAGTCAAGGAACCTGAGGGATGTGAATTCTAAAATAATACCACGTCTTAGCATTCGTTGATTTTTAAATTATCCGAGATAATCCTAAATGTTTTCTTTATAATTGATTATGACAAAGGCCAAAAGGAAATTAAAGACGAAATATGGGTAGAATAACAACAACAAAAATGCCTACTTGATCAGCAATCCATATGTTGTCCGTCATTTATAATCAGAACCACAGACCAAGGATTCAATAATAATCATCATCTCAAGTAGGCACTAATAATACACAATTTTAGACCATCAAATTGAAAGAAATATATATTTATTTATAGCTCAGAGGAAATCACTGAATCAAAATGAAGGAAGTAGGTAAACTCGATTATGAAACCTGTAAAAACAAAAAATCAAATACGAAATATGGGGACCCGCTTGATCAGTAAATCCATCTTGTGTTGTCCGTCACTTGTAAATCAGAACCACAGACCAAGGTTTCAATAATAATCATCATCTCAAGCAGGCAAATTGAATGAAACATAATCAGAGAAGAGGCATCAGAGACTTAAATACAGAAGAATCATGTAAAATTTCTTATCATATTGTTGCAGTATTTTTTGCTCATCACTTGAATAAAAAACACAACAAAAAACATAAGTCTGGTAAATTATTATACAAGAAGAAAATGTAATGTCCTAATGGAACACGCAAGTAGCCCATAGTAAAGAGCAACGCGTGTAACGAAAAGAACACGGTTTGATTTACCGAATTTGTAACTGTATCAGCCACTAATCAAATCAGACACCTGACTAAATCCGGATTAAAAAAAAAAACTAAATAAACGCTCAAATTTAAATTACCAAGCTCTAAGCACTAAAACAGAAGGATACAATTCAACATCACATATTGTATAATGTTGGATCGAGGGTTTTAGTCGATTCGTTCCTTGTGATCTATGCAAATTAGAAATCAAGAGCAAAAGAAAGACGAACTGAAAGAATAATGAGGATAGTCGCAACCATTTGCTCGCTCTCTTTCGCAACCCTATTTGGAAGCGGCGGCGCAGATGTAAAAGAGAGGTTTTGAACCTTATATATATAAATGAATGAGCATGGTCGCGTTATTTACAGGTATGCCACACTACAGAAATGCCTAGTTCCGCCTTGGATTTGAGTTAATGGCCCGACATGATCCAAAATGCTATACGATATGGCCCAAAGGCCCATGAATATACCACCCATAACAGTGGAAATGAAATTGTCACTGATATTGTGCCTTCTAATTATTCTGGATTGTCATTCGGTTTTTGAGAAATTAAATTGCTTAAATTGTTTTTTTGTGTCGCATAAGCACTACTATGTTTCGGTAATAAGGGATTAAATTTTCTTAAGGCTTAATTCACTTTTTTTAATTTTTTTTAATCGTTTAATCATGCCAAACACCGATTTCTTATCACGGATTAAGACTATCTTCTTTAGTATCATTTTGCCCGGATCTAAATCGCTCCTTAAACTCTTAATCCCTCGTTGACGAACAACTCCAACATTTCCAATTCTCTCCCTTTACACTGCGGTGGAGCTAAATGGACCGGAGTGATAAGCTGACGGCATGAAATTACAAAATGAAATGGTATCTTTGAAACATTTGATTCATAGTTGACAAAGAACATTTATCCCTGTAGTACTGTACAGTGGGGCTCACAATTTTACGGTCTATTCACTCGGACCAAACTTAATCCAGTGCCTATTTAGACTGTAGGAGCCCCTTTAAGATTTACTTCAAGTTCAGAAGTCCACTCTATAGTACTCAAGAGTCAAGAGGATATGATTCCCTTTGACAAATGCCTCTTGCAATTGAGCAAGTTCTCTCCCTCTTTGCATTGCTTTTGAGCAACCGCTGCTTTTATTGTAGCTAGCACATAGAAGATCTGTATCTTTAACTCTCTCAATTTCAAGATAAGTAAACGAAACTAGTGTTGTACAAGACAGTCGTTTGTCCCGACTAATCGACCGAAAATACGAATCATCCGTTAATGTTTATAAAGCCAATTAGTTGGTCAATTTTATATTCTTTTTTTTTTTCATTTATCTATTATATGTATTATATTTTGTCTTATCTTCTTTGAGTTTTTTTTAAATGACAAATTTCATATTAATTTTATTAATTAACAATGAAGCTAAATTTAAAAAATTATTTAATAAGTTTGATGAATTAAATTAATTATTCTTAATAATTATAATTACATACACATAACTTTAATAACAATACAAAATTATCCTGAAAATTAATACAGTTGCTTAACAATACTCTATCGATTACAACTGTGCACCTTTTGTGACTCCTTTTTCACATTTTGAGCATACCGTCATTTAATACAGTTTGCGCATACCATCATTTACAAAACTGTGCAACTTTTGTAACTCCTTTTTCACATTTATTGGTGTTCGTTAAACCGAGAAAAACAAATTCTATGTATTATTATACGTTGTGTGCGCAAACTCATAATCAAAATAATTTACTATGAAAATAAGGTTTCCATTAAGAATCTGCAGTTGAATTAAACTGCACCTCTCGTGCAAACCATATTAGTTAATACTCCCCAGTCAAATTCAGTAGCAGCCCATTTGCCTTGCAGCATGAACACAGCAAATGCTATTTATCGACCCTGCTGAATAAGCAATATACAATCAAAACACGCCAACATTATTACCTATCTCAGCAAGTAATGTGCATTGGCAAAATTCCCTACTGACCACTTAAAATGCATAGAAAAGGAACTCACTTGTGGTACCCCTAAGCACATATATCATTCCAACAACACAAATTGAAACATAAACATTGGCCCACTCATACCAAAACTGATTAAAAATACCTAGGAGGTTCAATATTACTTCAAAACATAACAACCAAACCTAAAAACCAAAGAAAAACTGCGCATTAAACAAGAATAACCGACCATCCTCAAGCAGATGGGACTTCAACTTCACCATCATCAATCTCAGTCTGGAGGTCCTTCGGGTCCTTCCCATCAACTGTGCACCCAACCGACACACAGGTACCGAGAATTTCCTTCACGGTACCAGTTAAGTCCTTAGCCATTGAGCGGTACCGCATGATGCGGGCAATTTCAATCACATCATCTAGGGAGATGTTGCCATTGTGTTTTATGTTCTTGGTCTTCTTCCTGTCTCTCTCAGGCTCCTTCAAGGCCTTGATCACAAGGGCAGCAGCAGAGGGGACCACAGTCACCTGTTTTTGAATTTTCGTAGTTAGCAATCATGCTATTTACAGAGTAATCAGTATAGGTTGTTGGAGAATACAAAAATGTAAACCTGTAACAAGACGAACAGTATAATAATAATGATGAACAAGCAATAATTTTATCGATCGTAAGCATGTAGATCAAATACAGTGCTGGTATGCAGAGATATTCAAATACAGTTACAACTTACAAACCTTAACAAAAAAACAACAATTTTAAACATACAGTGCAGCTGCAAACATCTCTTGATTAAAACAGCATCTGGACATTGGTTTTAGATTATTCCATTTCATGGTTAAGGGGAACTAAATTTACATGTTATTTAAAGATAACACAAACTGATTACATCGGGGAAAATTTGATAACCTCATTGCTAGCTGACCTACAATATACACAGACCACCATTTCTGTCTCGGCATGCAGATCAAAGATTAGCGTACAAAACAACAATATAACGGAAAGGTTGGCACTTGACAACAATCCACCTAAATCAAAATAAACGTAAAAATTAACGCATTGATAGATCTAGCAAGAAGGAATCGAGCACCTTAGCTTGACGATTCTGGACGGTAAGCTTGACGGTGACACGGAGACCCTTCCAGTCCTTAGCTGTCTCCTTGGCAATATCTTCTCCGATTTTCTTCGGGGAGAGACCGAGGGGTCCGATCTTGGGCGCGAGAGAAGAAGCGGCACCTACTTCCCCGCCGGTGACCCTGACGAAGACATCAACAACCTGGCTGGGGTCTAACTTGGGAGGCATCCTGGTGGCTGGACTAGGTTAGGAGGTTGGAAGGTGGCGGCGCAGGAGGGAGAAGAGAGAGGCGAAAGGTTTTGAGCTGTGAACTCAGAAAGGAGGCGCGGGGGTTAGGGTTTCCCGGTTTTTAGAGAGCATTTTTATGGGCCTAATGGGCTTTAATTTATGGGCTGCTAGTTTTGGGCTAACATTTTTTTTTAAGAAATAGTAAGCTGGCAACGCCTACTGAATGGAATTGCTCGTTTTCATGCCTTAATGGCACAGCCCATAAGCTAGCTATCCCGATTCCCAACGATCTCATTTTGCTAAGTCCCCGAAAAAGTGCAAAATTCATTTTTTTCAGACGTATATCGTAATATTTTAGAATATATTTATTCTTCACTGCGGAAAGTAATATTTATTAGTTTATTGTGATATTTTGATTTTTTTGTTTAATGAGAAAACATGTTAAAATATTAAATTTACATAAATAACACGATGTAAATTAAACTTTGGAGTACATTTACCAAAAGAAATAAAATCATCTGATCAACAGGAATATTTTCGACCTTAATTTTTCATGTGATGGAAAGAAATAATTCTAGACATATTTGTTTGCATTTTTTTTTTTCATAACTGGTAAGTGTATGCTTATAAACTAATAAACTATCATGCAATCCAAACTAGAGTTGTTTTTCGGACTTCTCTTCCAAGAAAAAATATTTACTGAAAAAAAAATTTAACAGGAAATAATTCTGTAAAATTAATTTTTATTTGGTATTTTTTTGAGAGAGATTTCTGTTTGGTATGTTATGGACATGAAGAAATTATTTTAAATATTAAAGACATGTATGATGATAAATGATGGGACTAATTGCACGGTATGTATGCTGAGGACTATAAATGGTCTGGATTTCATTAGATGGTATAATATACCTTAGCCTTAGGTATATCAAATTCACATCGTATGTGAACGAAGAGATAAGTAAATTGAATGATTAAGAATATAAATGATATGATATTTGCCAAAAAAAAAAAAAATAGATGGCTTAAAAATTTCTATAGTTATTGACTTATTGGAACATTGTGTTATAAAGCAAATATATTTTGGGTGGTAGTGTTTCCATATAATCCCAAAAATAATCTTCCGTTTTTTTATTTTTTTATAAAAGGGTCTGTAGAAGCCCGTTTCATTAAATGGAAGCAGTGTTAACTATAATCTACCAAAAATTGCAATGCAATCCTCATTTCAGACCAAATAACTCATGTTGTGTGTAGAGAGAGAGAGTTGAACTACATTGTTTCATGGAGTAAAACGAGTGTTTTACTTTACACTTATATTTTGTGATTTCAAAGTTTAAAATTTCAATTTGAACCGTTCAAGTTGATCTCCCTATTAAATTGTACTTGGAGATCAAATTTTATATTTTTTTTTAAAAATTTATTACTAGTTTTTTTCAATTTTGTTCAAATCACTGATTTTTTATAGTCCACAATTTTATGAAAAACAGTGATTTAAAAAATTCTAAAAAAATTAATAAAAAAATAAAAAATTGTAAAATTTGGCCTCCAAACATATTTTAATACATAAATCATTTTAAACAGTTCAGATCTATTTTTTTAACTTCAAAATAAAAAATTATTGTCATTAAATAAAACACTCGCTTTACTTCATGAAACACGGTAGTCCAACTATCTCCCTCTCTCTCTCTATATATATGCTAATTCCTGTTAAAGCATAGTTGCATTTGTTCAGCAAAACCAACTACAACCAATCAAAACATGCCACATAGGTCAAATTCGGTCAATACATAGATAAATTAAGCTTGCATTTTTACTTGATGAAATTACAATATAGATGCAAAGTCAAAGTCAAGATGTAGAGAGCGAACATCGGATCTTGTTATGGTCAAATAGAAATTAGCACAAATTAGGTTGTCCTACAAAAGAATATGGCATTGGCAGACCAATCTGTGCGCCAAAAAAGAGATCAATCTGCGCACCAAACCAAACTGACAAACTGTGTGCATCACCCCTAGTGTATTACAAACGGGCAAGGCCGGGCAGGGCAGGGCACGGGCATGCGCGGGCACGGGCGGATGCGGGCACGGGCGTCACGGGCACACGGGCACACGGGCACACGGGCGCGGGCACCGCGGGTGTTTTTTTCAAAAAATCTGCCCTGCCCGTTTAATGCCCGTGCCCGCCGCGGGCGCGCGGGCAGGACGGGCCGGACACCGCGGGCACCGCGGGCAGGGCCGGGGAATTTTTTTTTTTTTTTTCTGTTTTTTTGTTATAATAAAATATAAATTAAAAATTTCTTAAATCAATTACTTTAAAAATAATATGTCAAATGAATTTAAATTGGCATGAATTTGGATTTATAATTTATTGGTTTTCAAAGAAAAAAAAACAGAAAAAAAAACCGAAAAAAACACCGAAAAAAAAACTGAAAAAAAAAACTGAAAATTCAAATCTAATTACTATAAAAATTCAAATCTAATTACTTTAAAAAAATCTAACATATTCAATTACTTTAAAAAAATCTAACATATTCAAAACAATTACTTTAAAAATAATTAAGCTCTTATTTTAAAACAATAGATTAAAAAATAAAAGTTACCCTCCTCTTTTATTCCGGGCTTGGGACCGACTATGTAAAATAACATAGGCAGAGTTCTAACTTTTTTTTTGTTAGTAATTTTTCGTTAAAATGAATAATTTAAAAACTAATTGAAATGTTTAGAATCTTATAATTTAAAAAATAACCATAAAGATTAAAGATGTTAGAAATATATACCGACACTATTTATCTAGAAGTTCGCATTCCTATACCATTGTTCGCTCTCTTCCGCACCATCTGAATCCGAATTAGCCTCGCCCCCGTGCCGCACCTCAGTACCGCTCTCTTCAGTGTTGGCTTCGGGTGATGATTGTTGTTGAGGCAGATGTTGCGTGCGCTCTTCAGCATCAATCCAGTCTTTTAAGCACACAAGTCTCTCAAAGACATGTGCACCCAACTTACTGCGTTTATCGGAGAGGATCCTGTTCGCCGAACTAAAACAACTTTCGGAAGGGGCGATTGACACCGGCACGGCAAATACATCACGGGCCATCATCGCCAGGACTGGAAAGATCCTTGCATGCCTCCTCCACCACGCAACAACGTCAACAGTTTCAGGTTCATTGAACATCGCCATATAGCTCAACATCTCGTTTGTGGATGTGTGCGGTTGGCTCTCCGACTGGAAATCTGCTAACAATCCACCACTGCTAGTGCTCCTAGAAGTGAAACTATTAAAAAAAAAATTAGCGGACAAATAATGTAGATATTATAAATAATAAATATTAAAAATACATGTATATTTATATTTATACCTAGGGCCAGCTTGGGACGAAGACGGGTTCTGATTGCCATTCATTCTTGAGCTGTATATGTGAAACATCTCATCGAACTTCGAATCCACGTATGCCTCCACCCCGGTGTTGTCTAAATGTAGATAATCTTTGTACCTTTCAATAAATTTGACCGTGTAATACTTCTTGTATGCCGGATGGAGGCAGTTTGCGATAACGGCCAAGAGGGGTACATCTTCCCAATATTTTAGGAATTTTTGTTTCATGGCATCTACGATCGGAGTGAGAGATTTATCATTGATTTCAGCTTGTTCCAAATCATTATATACCTTGGAGATGTAATAGAGATGTTCGAGCAACTTAAACGACGTTGGTGAGTACGAGCAGGATAGTTGAACGGTTGCTGTAAAGAAGGTTTTTAGGAACTCCTTAACCCTTTCTAGTTGCTCCCATTCTCGGTTGGTGAGATCCAATGCCAATCCCTCGGGGATTGAGCCTCTCAAAGCCTCCCCTATGACAGCTCTGTAAGGAAGACATCGGTGTAACATCCTATATGTAGAGTTCCAACGGGTATCTATATCCCAAGGTACTCTCAACTTGCTCATATTATAGTGGACACATAATCTCGTAAACCGTTGTTTTCTTTCTTGGTTCGAAACAATGTGGTTGAGAGCATCTTTAAATTTAATTATCAGTAGCTTTACGGCTTCTGTTTTAAGACCCGCCTTCACGACGAGATTAAGTATGTGGCAAGCACACTTTTGGTGAAACATTTCACCGTTCATAATCGGGTTTAGTGACCGTTTAAAAATCTCAATGGAAGCTATGTTGTTGCTAGCATTATCGAATGAGATAGAAAAAATCTTATTATCCATATTCCTCTTAAGGTTATAATCTTCTAAAACGTCAGTAATTGATTTAAAAATTACATTTGCAGTGTGCGGGGAGTCCAACACTCGAAAACTTAATACCTTCTTTTGTAATACCCAATTATCATCCATCCAATGCCCGGTAATACAAGAGTACCCGAGTCCATGTTTACCAGCAGTCCATATATCGGAGGTAATTGAGACCTTATTGTTTTGGTATGCAAATGTAGCTTTCAGATCATCTTTTCTGTTGGTAAACTGGTTTTTTATTTCACTAGACATTTTTTTATGATGAATCCTCTTGTACAATGGTTGAGAACACCCCCGAATGACCAACCGGACAAAACTCAGGCAACCACCCATACTTATTGGTTGTTCTTTATGGGTAATGTACCGAGCCAATTCACTAAGCATTTTTGATTCATCGAATTTTGGGTTGGTTCTGGTACCATCCGCGTTCAATAGGGTTTGGATTTGTCTCGGTCCAACATTTTCACTTGGTTGTTGACCATTTTTTTTGTGCATTTCGGCATGTCTCTTAAAGCTATTCATACCGTCCTTTCTTTTATACACAAAAGTCTTGGGACAGTCCTTTACCTTACATTGTAGATATTGCATAGTGCCCTCCTCATCTCTTGTCCAATCATAGTATTCCAACCATTCTTTATTGTAATCGGGCCATTTTTTCGCCTTCTTTCCTGCTGGTTGTTGCGGGGGCACTTCTTCTGTCAGAGGAGAGGCATCTTCTTCTTGAATTTCATGGAGACTTGTCGGAGGAGTACCTCCTATAGGGGCAGTGTCCGTGAATTGACTCGATGCTACAGAAGAAGTGCCTCCCTGTGCATACGGTGGTATCGGTTGATGTGCAACACTCAAAGTGCCTCCCTGTGCATACAGTGGTACCGGTTGATGTGCTTCTTGTGGAATAAATATGTTTGGATCATTTGAAGTATAATACGGTGCGATCATTTGAGGGGGTTGTTGACAATTTAAATCTAGCATTTTGTCTCTTCTTTGATAAGTTAGTGGATAATTGGGTTGATAATTTTGTTGATAATTTTGTGGATTTTGTGGCATAGTGGGGGCAAAAAGTTCGATCGAAAGTCTTTAGATTTGTTCTTCCACCTATTCGCGATTAGGAGTTGTCATTTTTTAACCTATTACAAAAAAATAAATCTATTACATTCAAAATAAATTCTAAAATAAATCTAATTACTTCACATTTTCAAAATAAATCCGAATTTAAAAAGAAAATCTAAAATATTCTAAAATAAATCTAATTACTTCACATTTCAAAAAAATAAATATAACCTACTTTTTTTAACCTATTAAAAATAAATCCGAATTTCAAAATAAAATCTAACATATTCTAAAATAAATCTAACTACTTCACATTTCCAAAAAATAAATCTAACATATTTTTTTTAACCTATTAAAAATAAATCCGAATTTCAAAATAAAATCTAAAATATTCTAAAATAAATCTAATTACTTCACATTTCAAAAAAATAAATCTAACCTACTTTTTTTAACCTATTAAAAATAAATTCGAATTTCAAAATAAAATCTAATATATTCTAAAATAAATCTAATTACTTCACATTTCAAAAAAATAAATCTAACCTACTTTTTTTAACCTATTAAAAATAAATCCGAATTTAAAAATAAAATCTAAAATATTCTAAAATAAATCTAACTACTTCACATTTTCAAAAAATAAATCTAACCTATTTTTTTTAACCTATTAAAAATAAATCCGAATTTAAAAATAAAATCTAAAATATTCTAAAATAAATCTAATTACTTCACATTTCAAAAAAATAAATCTAACCTCAAATCTAACTACTTAACAAATTTAACAAATCTAATTACTTAACATTCAATAAATCTAACATTCAATTTAAATTCTAAATTTATCTACAAAAAGAAAATCTAACATCAAATTTAATTTTTAAATTACTCTACAAAAATAAATCTAACATCAAATTTAATTTTTAAATTACTCTACAAAAATAAATCTAACATTCAATATTTCAATCTAACAAAATTTAATCTAGCAAAATTTAATATAACAAAATGTAATCTAACAAAAATTAATGTTACCTTTTTAATTTCGCAGAAAAATCTTCGAGAATAACTTCGTAATTCCGTTTCCGTGTTTGCATTTGCGTATTTGTTAAACAACTATATTTTTTTTAACAATAAAATTAAAATTTGAGAATAATAAAAATATTGAGATTGAGATTGAGATTGAGAGAATGAGAGATGAAAATATTGAGAGAGATGTGAAAATATTGAGAGGAATGGGTGTATATTTATAGAATTTTTTTTGGAGGGATTAAAATATGAATTTAAAAATAAAAATAAAAAAAATGGAGAGCTGCTGCCTGTGGGGGTCCGGCTGGGAAGAGAAGGAGGGGGGCCCGGGTGGGGGGGAATTCAAATTCAAAAAAATTGAATTTTCGGAAAAAAAAAAAAAAAAAAAAATGCGCGTGCGCAGACGCGGGCGGCGTGGGCACGGGCAACGGGCACGGAGGGCCGGGCAATCACGGGCGGGGTTCCAAAAAATCGTGCCCGGCCCGTTTAACGCCCGCGCCCGCGTGCCCGCGGCTGCCCGCGGTGCGGGCGCGGGCAGGACGGGCACGGGCGCGGGCAGGGCATGGGCAGGGCGCGCCCGCAGGGGCATTTACCAAACAGATTCACCCCAAACCCAAAGTGGTGCCCACTGCGCAGCCGCAGATTGGTCTGACGATCGTGCTAATTTTTTTTATTTTTAAAAAATGGAAAGTAATGTGAGAATTTTGAAATATTGGGTTGGTAACTAAAAAATTTCGGATGCCACAAAATACGGGCCCACTCGCCAGTCACTGTGGTGTTCGGGACGGGCGTCTCATAGAAATCTGGACCCGCTGCTTTTCATTCCTTGAAAACACGGACCTACTCTCCAAATCAAGTCCGTCTATTCTAATACAGACGGTCCACATCGACAATGATGATGATGTCTTTAAGAGTGTAAAATGTGGGCAATCCACAGAAATTGATCCTAACCGTAGGATTCGAATTGACGTCCCAAAATTCCCTGCTATTCGTGCTATCCTCCCAATTCTGTACCGAACGAAAATTTGCAAACCTCAGAGTCAACTCCACCAACTCTCCAAAGCGCTTTTATTTATTTATTCAGCAAAATAAATAAAAAAATAAAAAAAAGGAAGCTTTTATTTTTATTTAATTTTATTTTGTTTTTCACAGTCTTTCTTCTCTCTCTCCCCCTCCATTGTTTACAATGTCTAAAACATTATCCTCCCATTGTACGTACTTTCATTTTGAATTTCCCATCTCAGTTTCTCTTCAAGGATAATAGAAATTCATGCTATGTTGATTCTCTTGCCATGAGATTTCAAGTGAAGTGGCCTGTGCGAGCTCATTGTGGATCTGAACCAGCTAGGTTGCATTAATTAAAACTTTTGTTTATTTTCTACACAATGCTGCTTGTTCTGTTCTCTAGTTCAGCTATTGAGACCTTAAACTGATTTATTTCCCAATTTATCTTTTCGGAAACCCAAATGCGCTCCTTGACTACTCGTCAGTAGTGATTGATGAAGCTTAAACAGAACTGATATGGAGAACAATAACATCTATGCAAGTGTAGATAGACAAAAGCCAATTAGAACCGGTTTCGATTCAAAAACAAGTCTATCAGGTAGAAATGGCCCAAAAAACTCAGGTTCCTTTAGAAGACTTAATCCTGCTCCGATCCGGCCTACTCGAAGGGAATCAAAGGGCTCGATTGGACAGATTCAACGATTCAGATCCAACAGATTGGTTCTCTGCCTGAGCATAATTGCTTTGTGGGGCTACATTGGATTTCATGTGCAATCCAAGTGGGCCCACAATGATAATGGAAAACCCAAATTCAGTGGTTCCAAGTACCAGTCTGGTAATTCTACCGTACCATCATTTGAGGAGAAGGGTGCAAATGAGACAAGGACAGTAATTTTGGAAGCTGAAGAGAAAAAGGTTGAGCCAAACGTGTCAAATGCAAAGCCCCATAGTTTTGAACTGGATTTGGATTCAAATGAGGTGAAGGTGAATAATATTGAAAATTTAGCAACTGTGGAGCGGGATGTTGAGTCGAATGTATCAGATTTTAACCTCCAAAAGAAGAAAAAGAAAACGACTGAGCATAAGTCAAGAAAAATTAAGAAGGCTGTAGATGAAAAAGATCCGAACAGTGAGTTCGAGGACGGTTTGGTGCCTAGAAAAAACACTTCATATGGGCTAATTGTGGGCCCTTTTGCTCAGACTGAAGATACAATTTTGGAGTGGAATTCTGATAAAAGGAGAGGGACTTGTGATCGGGAGGGTGAGTTTGCACATATTGTTTTTTCCCGGTCATTTGTTTTAGTGTTCCATGAGCTTTCCATGACAGGGGCACCTCTTTCCATGATGGAGTTGGCCAGTGAGCTTTTAAGTTGCGGGGCCAGAGTGTCAGTGGTTGTTGTTAATAGAAAAGGGGGTTTACTGACGGAGCTACAAAAGAGAGGGATTAAAGTGATAAAAGATCGGATGGAGGCTAGCTTTCTGGCGGCCATGAAAGCTGATGCAGTCATTGCCGGTTCAGCTGTTTGTTCTACATGGATTGGTTGGTATTTTTACTGTTAATTTGTGAGATATTGACGCAAGCTTTTTACTTTTGAATCTGATCGATTCATAGATTGCCAAAAAAGATCTCCCAGGTCCGTCTTCCCACTTGTACAGGACAGACATTATTTTAGGTTGATGCTGTTAATTGGTACTGGACAGATCTTATTTTACGTTATTATTCTATTTTTCTTCTTCTTTTATCTGGTTCCAAATTGCACAACTGTACGTGGCTGACATAAACCTTCTCAAAAAATTCTCCTTTATAACAGGTTTGCATTATGTAATGGTAATGACTAGTATAACATAAAACCTTAATCAAGAACATTTGATCCTTTTTTGTAAGTAATATAGTCAATGATCCTACTAAAACACCTCATTTAGAATTATTAATAAGGTTGAAATTCCAAGTTAACTAATGCTGCTTGCTTGCTATTTTTGGATGGCACAGAACAGTACCTTTCACATCACCCAACTAAGGCTGATCGAATTCTCTGGTGGATCATGGAGAATAGGCGCGAGTATTTTGATCGGTCAATGCATCTACTCGGCCGGGTCAAAACCCTAGCTTTCTTATCTGATTCGCAATCCAAGAGGTGGCTCTCATGGTGTGAAGAAGAAAAGATTAAATTAAGTTCACAACCTATGTTGGTGCCTCTTTCAGTTAATGAAGAGCTAACCTTTGCTGCAGGCATCCCTACCTCTCTTAACACGCCTCAATTCAGTGTGGAAAAGATGGTAGAAAAAATAAAAAAATTGAGAAATGAAGTGAGGGGAGAGATGGGATTGGGTGAAGATGATGTGTTGGTTATGTCTTTGAGTAGTGTAAATCCCGGTAAAGGCCAGCGGTTGCTTCTAGAAGCTGCTATTTTGATTCTTGAAGATAAGGTTAGCTTGAGAGATGAGCTAAACCATTTATCATCTCTAAATGAATCAAACAAAACCGATGCAAGTAAAAATGCTACTTTACTTCAAAATCAAGGGTTAACCCCAGTTTCTCCTTTAAAAAATCAAACAAGTGAGGCCATTGAGCCAAAAAATGGAACTGAACTTCAAGAGAAGGATCTACTCCTAGTTACCAGTGAAACAAAAAGCAGGGACTTAGTTCAAGATAAAGAATTGAACTCCACCACTCTAAATCAAATAAATAATGAGATTTTGTCTAATATGACCACTGGTAATGCGGACATAGATACCGGCACTACTGTGATTAAGAGAACAAGGAGGCGATTCAGGGGGCGTAAACCTTTAAGGGGCTTGTTAGCTGAGAAACAAGATAATAAAGTACAAAATCTTAGGGTTTTAATTGGTTCTCTTGGATCAAAGAGCAACAAAATACCTTACCTTAGGTTCATTTCAAGGTTAATAACTCAACACACAAGCATGTCAAAGCTAGTCATGTGGACCCCGTCAACGACACACGTGTTATCACTGTATGCTGCAGCTGATATCTACGTAATGAATGCACAGGTGAGTTTGTACAGACTTGGTTGTTTTAGCACTGTGCAAGTATTTATTCCTTTTATTTTCAATATTTCTTTCTTTTTTGAAATTAAACTACAGCTAAAAGATACTAGGTGGTTAAAGAGATATGTCTACATTTTTATTCCTTTTCTTTTGGGGTTTAATTTATGGGTAATTTTTCATGCTTGTAGGGTATTGGAGAAACATTTGGGAGAGTAACAATTGAAGCTATGGCATTTGGCCTCCCTGTACATCTTCTCCTCTACATATTTTCTTAATTTCTGAAAACAAATTCCCGATTTGTAGTTCCTGCTCCTCAAGTTTATGTAGCTCACAAATGGTGCCAAAAAAATGTCTTAATTTTATACAGTAATAGCTGTGCCTAAAGATTCTCACTAAATCCTTATTTATGTCCTTTTTTGTTTCTTTTTAGGTAGTAGGCAAATTACCTCTTATTCAGTTTCATTAAACAAGTAAAAAAAAAGAGTACAAGTTACAGGGATGCATGAAGAATTGACACCCAGGCCCAGTAAAGAACCCTACACATTTTTCTATCAATTCACTGTCCATTAATTTGCATCCCTGATATCAACCTCAAATGCAATGAGTTCGCTCTGATTCCCCCGAAAAATTATGTTGTTACATTTCTTCCAGATATGTTCCACACAGTAGCTCAATAAATCCCTTCTTACTACCATTTCTTAAATTATTGTTGTCATTTCTTTGCAGGTGTTAGGAACAGATGCAGGAGGCACGAAAGAAATTGTCGAACATGGAGTAACAGGTCTTCTTCACCCAGTTGGGAGGAATGGAACAAAAACCCTAGCTGAGAATATGCTCTTTCTACTTAGAAATCCAAATTTGAGAGTGAAGATGGGAGAAAAGGGGCGGGAACTTGTAATTAACAAGTACCTCAAGAGCAATACATACAATAAACTTGCACATGTTCTTGCCAAATGCATGAAATCATAGTAACAAGCACAAAATTCACCATATATTTTCCTTTTATTTTACCCTTTTTTTATTTGATCAAGTTTTTCTTAGTTGTTTTACAAGATAGGCGTACAAGCAGCTAAGGTTGCTTACTGATTTTTGCTATTTTTTGCAATTATTTGTGTAGACTATTATTGAATTTTGTCAGTTTTCTTATTAGATTAACCTCTATTAAAATTTGAGGAACCACACAGAATCGAATCATATAAAATTTTATTATTTTCCTTGTAGAAAGTTAATTGTTCTTTTCTTTTACTTGTCTCTTTACTTGAGTCGCCAAAATGAGTTTGTAATTTGAAAAACAAAATGAATAATTAATTAATACATGAGTTGGATTTGAGATCCGCATATTTCATTTTGAAAGCATATATGGACAGTTTTTCTGTGTTCATTGTTAACTTTGAATTTGTTAAATACACATCAAACCAATCTATATTACAATACTAGACAAGAAAAATGGTTCTATTGTTAATGAACACAAAATCCAGCATAAGCTATGATAAGTTCTTTGCTGTTAACTGACATGATAAGGAGCTTGACTGTATGTTTCACTTAATCAATACTGAATTTGCTAAAATTGTGCAATTGTACGTCAATTCCTTTTGACTGCACAAATGGATATATAATTAAGAAGACGTACGCACAAATAAACCAAAAGACCGACATTCATTAGATTTAGATCCCACTTTCTCCAAATGTATACGTTAATTTCTTCTGCGCTTTTTGCAGTTTGTAATATGTGTTGTCCTTCCAAGTGTATTTAGATCAAATCAATTTCTGTCTTTGCATGGAATACTTTGACAATGGGATCAACAAAATCTTAAAGAAAAAATACTTCACTGATACTAGATAACGGCACAATTCACTATCTTTAACTAAACATTCTGTACAAAATGGAAAATGGCAGAGATTTTCCTCAATAAACCAGAGCAATATTCTCCATCACAGATGGAACAAGTTTTTTTTTTGAAACCTTCGCAGAGGCTGCGAAGTCGTGAGGGAGAATCGAACTCTCGACCTTTGGGTACAACAATCCTAGAACATTTTTCTAACCAATTGTGCTAACCGAAATCTGAACATATTTTAGGAGGTGCCTTTGTAATTGGATGGGGCATGATCTGCTTGACCGAAGATTCCAAAACGCACAATGTGCATCTGTCAGGTACTGGGGAATAAAATAGTGGTAACCATGCTTGGTGCCTTCATGCCCAAAATCGAAAAAGTAATCCTTGTATGGTGTTCCTTGGTATGGTTTTCCCGATTGGTTTACTAGGTTGAATTGGACCTTTGCCTTCACATCCTTGCCTTCGCTCAGTAGCATGGCGTAAAATGCAGGATGGAAGCAGAACCACTCAGGATAATACTTGATGGCCCATGTGTGGCCACCGACTTGGAATGGTGTCGACTGGATGTGGATTTTATATGAGTTTCTTGTTTTTATTATCAGTAATGAGTGGCCAGTGACCTTGAACAGATGTGAACCTTCCACCAATTTGTTTATACTCACTGAAACTGCCTCATTTGTTTTCTTTATCTCTGCCATATCTTCTCCTGCATGCATTTCTGAGAAATAAAGTTACCAGAATAACAAACTGAACTTTGAAAATAGATTCATGCCCTACATATGAAAGTACTGAGATTTTGCTCATGGTTGCTTTTTTTTTCATTTCGAAAGATGAAGGAAAATTAATTGTCATCCATCCAATAATAAACTAAATATTTTTTTATTACAGGAAAGCTTGATCAGTGATTTAACCCTTTAACAAAAAGAAAAAACAAAGGGGGGGGGGGGGGGGGGGGGGGGGGTGGAGCAAAACTGAAGCCAAAAATATCCTACATTGTACCTTGCAAAACTAAACTGATGAAAGGAACTGGAAATATGAACTTTTCAAGTGGGAAAAAATTACAATTATTGAGCTCACTTTGACTCCTAATACACTGCGCCTTTCCTCAAAAATTCACTTGGCTTATCACCAGTACAGAACTATTTGATCATTGAGTATACTAAAAGAATATTGATAGCCAAAAATATATAATAAAAAAAATCTCTTTCGCGGTAAAAATTTGATAAATATATACTATACAGTTGTATTGCAGAAGAGAGCAATTTCTTTCCTAAAATTAGCACATGAAATATTTGCTTTTTAAAGGCTATATATCTAACTTAGGACGGAAAAATATAATTTTTAATCGAAATCTCTATAGCTAATTGGGCCAAGGTATACCAAGTCAGGCTCAAATCTCTGTGGCCTTTTGGACAGCTATTGGATTATGGATACTAGAGATTAAGAAAATTCTGTGGCCTTTTGGACAGCTATTGGATTATGGATACTAGAGATTAAGAAAACTCTGTGGCCTTTTGGACCCGGTTTTTTTATTAATCGAAATTAAATTAAATAAATATCAAAAAGGGGGAACGATTTCGGATTTTTTCGAAATCTAAGAAGAACGGTTACATTATTAACGTCCTTACGGACGATGACATTGTTCACGTCCATATTAATCATGCCATTAGTCTTAACCCTTAACCCAAACGGAGTCCGAAGAAAAAAAATAAAAATAAATAACGGACGGTGACAAAATTCACATCCCTGTGGACGGTGACAAAATTCACGTCCCTGGGGACGGTGACAAAATCCACATCCTTCAATCCTATTAAACCCAACGCCAAAACAGATTATATGTTCGTAAAGTTTCCTTGATTTCATTTTTCATTCGAAGCACTCAGAGAAGACTAAGACGCATCCTTCAGGAGAAAAAATCATCAGATTCTAAAACTAAGGTATCTCAATTTAATTTATATTTAATTTGTAGTTAGCCAGTAGAATAAATATTTGCTTCTATTAATTTATTTGATAAAGATTGTAATAATTATATATATCTTATGAAAATTATCTACTTGTTAAAATTTGTTATATTTGTTATTTGACATAATTTATATTCTCTAGATTATTTATTTTGTAAGAATTGTAATTTTATGAAAACAAATTTAAAAAAGTATATGTTAAAAAAATTATACGTGATTTATTCATTTATTTTGTAATAATTGTAAAAATTGTAATTTGAAACAATAAATTATACGTGATTTATTCATTATTTAAATGATACGTTAAAAAAATTATACGTGATTTATTCATTATTTAAATGATACGTTAAAAAATTTATACATGATTTATTCATTTATTTTGTAAGAATTGTAAAAATTGTAATTTGAAACAATAAATTATACGTGATTTATTCATTATTTAAATGATACGTTAAAAAAATTATACGTGATTTATTCATTTATTTTGTAAGAATTGTAAGAATTGTAATTTGGAACAATAAATTATACGTGATTTATTTATTATTTTGTAGGCTATTGATAAAAAAAAAATCATGTTAATATTGAGGATTCATTTTGGCGGTGAAATACAATACGGTAAAAGTGGAGTACAGTATAGTACTAGCTCTCAATTCGCATTGAGCGTAACTGGTGAACAATCTTGGTATGATGTGAAAGGTGAAATTTATCGACAACTTGGATATTCCGAAAGTGAGTACAACCTGAAAGCACATGCACGGGTTAATGTTGGTATAACAACCAACCGTTACTATGAGAGCATAGAAATCGTGTGCGATCAAACTTGGAGAGGTATTTATAACCAAAGTATGCTTGCTCAGACTCAGTATTCTTTTGTTGATTTATACATTGAATTGATACCGGAGACACAACGAGAACCTCGACAGACCCAATATGGTGCTAACGATGCGGGTCCCAGCCATTTTGAACCCTATCAGACACAACAAACACCGAGACGAGACCTTTATCTCCATCTGACACAACCAGAACCTCGGCAGACCCAATATAGTGATAACTATGCGGGTCCCAGTCACTTCCAACCCCATCAAACACAACAAACACAGAGGCGAGACCTTTATCTGGATTCTTATCCAGATATGAACAATTTGTCACCGACTGTTCAGACAGAATACAATAATCAGTACAGTCCATGGGCTGATCCGTCGGAGGTCAGTGGTTCTTATTCTGAACGCAATAATGAGTACAATCCATAAGTTGATCCGCCTGATGCACGCGATCCTTGGGATAACCTTGATGATGTGCCGCAAAGTGATGATGAAGATGATGCTGACTCATGTGAGAGTGACGCCGACTGGGATAATGAAGCTGATTCCGAAGGGGATGTCCCACATGATACATCGGCATAATCACACCAGCCAGTACCACTTCACCCGGTGGCAAGCTTCAATGACACCTCAAGGTTCCGAGAGGCAGATGTCGACTTCTTCGGTACGGCCCAACACATTGATGATCCACTTGGTGTAGGTAAAGAGTACTCTTCAAAAGAGGCTCTACAAATGAAAATAAATCATTACCACATCAGAAAAAATATTCAAGTGAGAACCACGCAAAGCAATAGAACATCCTTGATTGTAGAATGCTGGGACAGTAGGTGTGAGTGGCGTTTGTATGCCAGGTCTGGATTTTTTTCATCCAAGTGGGAAATTAGAACAATTAAAGCACCACATACGTGCTTTGCCGAATCTAATCGTACTGATCATGTACAATTAACTGCAGCAGTAATCGCCGACTGTATCAGAGAAGATATTAGGGAAGATGTTACCAAAAACATTAAAAGTATTAAAGGGCTAGTCCGTCAAAAATTTAACGGAATTACTCCCAAATATAATAGGTTGTGGCGTGGCCGAGAGCTGGCAATCGCATCATACCAAGATTGTTCACCAGTTACGCTCAATGCGAATTGAGAGCTAGTACTATACTGTACTCCACTTTTACCGTATTGTATTTCACCGCCAAAATGAATCCTCAATATTAACATGATTTTTTTTTATCAATAGCCTACAAAATAATAAATAAATCACGTATAATTTATTGTTCCAAATTACAATGCTTACAATTCTTACAAAATAAATGAATAAGTCACGTATAATTTTTTTAACGTATCATTTAAATAATGAATAAATCACGTATAATTTATTGTTTCAAATTACAATTTTTACAATTCTTACAAAATAAATGAATAAATCACGTATAATTTTTTTAACATATACTTTTTTAAATTTGTTTTCATAAAATTATAATTCTTACAAAACAAATAATCTAGAGAATATAAATTATGTCAAATAACAAATATAACAAATTTTAACAAGTAGATAATTTTCATAAGATATATATAATTATTACAATCTTTATCAAATAAATTAATAGAAGCAAATATTTATTCTACTGGCTAACTACAAATTAAATATAAATTAAATTGAGATACCTTAGTTTTAGAATCTGATGATTTTTTCTCCTGAAGGATGCGTCTTAGTCTTCTCTAAGTGCTTCGAATGAAAAATAAAATCAAGGAAACTTTACGAACATAGAATCTGTTTTGGCGTTGGGTTTAATAGGATTGAAGGATGTGGATTTTGTCACCGTCCCCAGGGACGTGAATTTTGTCACCGTCCACAGGGATGTGAATTTTGTCACCGTCCGTTATTTTTATTTATTTTTTTTCTTCGGACTCCGTTTGGGTTAAGGGTTAAGACTAATGGCATGATTAATATGGACGTGAACAATGTCACCGTCCGTAAGGACGTTAATAATGTAATCGTTCTTCTTAGATTTCGAAAAAATCCAAAATCGTTCCCCCTTTTCGATATTTATTTAATTTAATTTCGATTAATAAAAAAACCGGCTTTTGGACAGCTGTTGGATTATGGATACTAGAGATTAAGAAAATTGAGTTATTACTAACTAAGATTCAAAATCGAGTCCGGCTAGTATGACATTAGTGTCATATGACACTAACTTCGAATTTGATTAAATAGACTTCAAATGACTAATCCAAACCGTTCAAGCTGATTTACTTTATGAGTGATGTGTTTACATGCAATTTTTTTTTTTTCGAGTTATTTTAGTATCAAATCAAGCGGTAAAAATATTGAAAAATGAATGCTTAAAATGAACTTAAAAACTCACACATTTGACCGCTTGACTTGATACTAAATAAATTCAAAATATTATAAATTTTGCATGTAAACGCACAACTAATGAAGTAGATCGGTTTGAATTCACCGTTCGAAGTCGATTCGATAAGTTTTGGAGTTGGTGTTATATAGGCTGAAATGACACTGATGTTATACTAGCCAGACTCTTCAAAATCTCCACCTTGGTAAGTTTAATTCATTGTCTTTTCAATTTCAATTTTCATTTCATAGCTAGTTCAAAAAAAAAAATCATGCTAAACAGCATACATTGCTTGGAAAAAGTACAAGCTATTACCATACGATACACTGCTTTGTATAATATTTACATAAATAAAAGGTGAAACAAGAACAAACACAGCAGATGACATGCATTGGGAATTTGGGATACATTTTATGAATTATGATTTGTTTATTGGTCATATGATGAGCCTTCGCATGTGATACATTTACATATAATGGTGAAATTTTCTATATATAATATGTAGCGGTAGATATTGTGCAGTAGATATTAAATGAGTTTATGTAGCAATTGTGCAGTAGATATTGAATGAGCTCATGGTAAATTGAAAAGTTCAGGGGGTGAATTAACTTTTCCCCAATAGAATGACAAAGTGTGCTTAGAAGATTTATTAGAAACATTTTCTATAAAAGCATAATAACAATCAGTAACCAAAATACTTTCAATTTCAAGCAAATTAAGGAACTACAATACATGACACAACATATATAGAAGAAGAAGAATATTAGTACATTTTATTGTGGATAAAATCACTGAGCCTCTAATCGGAGGTGTAGCTAATTTTGTAATTCATGTGCTATCAGAGGTTAGGTCATTTGAATTCTCAAGGTGAGATAAAGCATTCTCTCTAAAATTGGATGGCTGATGTTCTCCTTTGTTTTTCAAACGGAGGGCCCATCTATCAGACAGCATTATTAAGGCCAGAGTTTTGGGGTCAGCAAGTCTAAGCAAATATATCTGAGCAGATCACAGTTCTGTCGCTCAGCTAAAGTTAATAACTGAACAGCATAATATTGATATGCAACTGAAAGTAGTTTCTGAGCCAACACAGTATGCGAAAGCTGCACTACTTCATCGGCATTTGAAAATAGCATGTAATATCTAGTATGTCAGTTTTCACTAACTATTTACAAACTCATTTCTGAGCAAAAGAATAGATTTACAAATCTGCAGACAAAACTTCTCCATCTATGTACACAACAGCTAATCTCCTAACTTTTTTTTTTTCTTTTTTATATATCAAGGAATTTGAAAAAAGTTTACAATTATAAGGTGTTGCTTAATCTTGAGAAGTAGCAGAGTACTCGAAGAGAAAACGGTTAGATGGAGTCGACTGGTAAAGAACCCTGAGCCGGCTGGTCAGCTGATAGATCAGGGTCCATTGCATAGCCATTTCTGAATCTTTCATCTGTCTAACAACTGAGGCCTGTAACACAAGGGACACAAAAAAAGAAAAGAAAAAAATGAAGAACAAATTATTTCTGGAGCTAAATTGGATGTATATGAAATCATCCACAACACCAAGCTCAATAGTTATAATCATATCCCTTTTGCAAAATTTACTTTCTTTGAACATTTTTTAGAAGGGGCATTTCGATTATACAAAATGAGACATCACAAAAGCAGGATACCTGAAGGCGTTTGCCGAGCTGGATCTCAACTTCAGTGGCAAAAGAGATATTATTTGCAAGGGATTTGAGTGGGTCAACAGTGGGGTCGAGAGAGAGCAAGCTAGGAATCTGGGGAGCATAAACCAGCCGCCATCGAGCTTGGCCAAACTCACCCTTCCCTTCTATCCTCGGCATCAGCGTCTCTAGTGTTGCGGTTGCCAGCTTCTTAAATGCGAGTTGGCCATCACCTTCTAGCAAGGACTCAGCTAGCTGTGTCTCAAAAACCTTTGCAGCCTATACAAGAAAAGTTGGAAATCTGGATATTAGTACGGTTTTTTCTTCTTTCAAGTAGGCCGCTACATTGATTTTTTGTCATGATGTATTTTTTTTTTAAACTATTTTGGACTTTGGTGATGATATGTTAATATTTTTGTTGCCAATGTCTCAGTAATTCTCTATATTTGTATCCTGTAAACACAGCTTTGCTACTATCCTTGCCTAAAGTGACATGACCAAGTAATTGCACGGTCATTAAAAAGGGATGATATTGTAGACTTCCCCATTATGGATAAGAGCTTTGATGAATAGAATTTTGAAGGCTAACAACTGCAGTCCCGAGATCAGAAAGAGCATATTCATTGACACACTACTATAGTTTTGCAAATTACAACTTTACTAAAGGCTCAATTTTTGTGTGTGTGTGTGCGGAGGGGGGGCGAGGATAATTGCTTGCCTCAATAGGAGAGAGAACATCTTGGTCAACAGAACGGGTTGATGTCACGACCAAATTGTCTTGCCATGTACTGGCTCGGCTTTGTATCCTAAATTGCCACTCAGTTCCAACAAGCACCAGATCTAGAATAGGATCTAGACCAAGATCTGGTTCAAACTTTGCTATATTCAAATGGTCCCTCTTTAGCCTAACCTGCAGTTTTCCAAACAAAGTAGGATGTTAAGCCACCAGGAATGAGAATATACAGAGTTTTAAGAAACCACCTTAATCTTCTTGTATTTGCAAAAACACATTTTGCTTTTGGAAAGAAGTTTCCATCATCTCAGAGAAATAAATAAACAGTAACGGAATGTATATCATAACAGCTTTAATTATCAATGCCCATGATTGGCTAACGTAGCTTGAAAACTCTCTTTCCTTTTTTTTATATCCAAAAAAATTTGAATTTCCATTAATTACATAGCTGAATAAGTAAGCCGTACCTGAGTGGCAACTAAGTTGATCTCGCCGTTTTCAAAAGTTAAAATGCCCTTAGGCTTGATGCCTTTCTGGTGGGCCATACCATCTAGATCAAGTTCACCGCTAACCGCAAAGTTGAGAATTAAAGGATAAATAATCCTCAGTTCAGGTCCCATTATCAGTTTCAAATTAGCCAGCCTTACATCCATGTTTGGTTTAGTACTTTCTTGATCCTTGCTCTTTTCTACCTCTGATTGTTGACCTACAAAACAATAAAGCACTTCTCTGAGACATAATTAATAGGGCCTAATGTAAATTTATTACATACTTTGTGCAATTTGACAATATAATTTGACAATATAATTTGACAATATAATAATGAAGGAAAATTTAGTTAGGGAGAACTTCGTTCAATTAGAACCAGATCACTTCATTATTTGGCATGACAATTGTTATAACAATTGACATCTAAGAATGATAGTGATGCAAGGGTATAACAATTGACATGTCAACAGTTCAAATAAATCAAGAAGACCAAAGAAGTACATAAAAGCTTGTAAATTAGCTTTTTTAGTATTTTATCTCCATTCTGAGGCCTGAACAAATTTCTCTGTCTCATCTATAGAAAATGACTTGATGAAATGAGTCATTTGAAAAATATCCACAATTATAAGACCTTCCTTGAAGAAAAGAAGGTTTGGAGTCCACACCAAGCACAATACAGAAATTCAAGTTGCTCTAGGACTTCGCACAGTATTACTATTGATTATGACCGACAATAGTATCATAAAAACAAATATATACATATATCATAAACATACCAGCTGAAGAAGTAGACAAGGACCGAAGAAAGCGGGAGACATTTCCAGAAGTCATCATCTGATCATACCCAGGAGGGGGATACCGTGCCTTAGTCGAGGCCAGACGATTAGCAAGAGCCCCGTTTCCTTTGTCATGAGGCAGGTAAGCTTCACCATGACTCAACCGAACCATTCCTGATATGATTGGTTGCAATATTGAGCCGCTCACTTGCAACTGACTGTCCACTTGCCCACTGTTGTAAAAGAAAACAAAAAAGAAATATTAGAACTGTTTTTTGCATGTCACTACGACTTCAGCTTTATTCCTTATACCAACCAACACCCTCTCATATCAGAAGCTGATTACCAACTGTTAGAATAGAGACCTGGAGAAGGAAATTTCAGTATTTTCTGCCAATTTTGCCCTAATTACCGATAAGCACTTTTCCTGTAACTGAATTGAATTGAGCTAAACAATTTCCGATGCTAGCTTTCAAGTAACACTAAGCAAATTAATTTTAGGACTAGGTTAACAATGTGCAGTTTTTGCTGGTCTTAACCTTGGTTTATTTTTGGTCAGTGTTTTCAAATAACCCACAGAAATTTGTGCTATTTGGATATTGAAGATAATGGCGTGCTAGCAGAAAACGTGAA
>CAXKVW010001060.1:0-87453 GCA_964058825.1 Carex arenaria
ATCGAGCTGAACCGAGCTGGACCGAGCTTGACAGTATAAAATACACACAAATTCATACAAATTCACAAATTGATGCCTAGTCGAGCTAGCTCGCGATTTGGCGAGCCGAGCTGGGCAAAAGCTCAGCTCGTTAATTTTGGCCCGAGCTGTTAGCGAGCCAGCTCGGTCCACTATCGAACGAGTTGTTACCGATCGAGCTAGATGTGAGTCGCGAGCGAGACACGAGCTACGAGCTTTTTGGACAGCCCTAGACATACCCTTTAGTGAATAACTTCATTTTACAAAAATAAGAAAAATAATAAATTGTGTTTATATTTGAAACAATAATGATAAATAAAAATGTTTATCTCTAATACAATCACGGTATCTGTATGAATTGAAAAAAATAATTCAAATCAAAACAATAGTAGACAAACCAATTTTTTTAGCAAATGAGAGCTTCGTTGATTTCAACGGCTATAGAGTTGCGCAAGTGATTCGTCAATCAACTCGCTGCACTAAAAGCCAACTCAGATTCAACAATCGAGACTTGAATTGTTAAAAAAATCATTTGCCATATTTGCTAAAGTAGGATATACATCCGAATTTCTTTTCCACCATAGCTAAAAATAAAAAAAAATTAATTGGACGCCACCAAAACTTTTTTAAATCATAACAATTATATATAGTCAGATAAAAATAATATTTTATTACTTTCTAAGATTTTTTCGGAGTTATTTTAAGTTGCAAATTGATATTTTTTAACTAACTTTTGTTAATATTTTTATGCAATGGCACATTATATTTCAAGATAAGTCTTTTTTGTCTTTGATTTTCTCTGGTTTCTTATTTGAAATTAAATACATATAATATCATAAATATAATTAATAAAGACATGTTTTAAATACATTTTATTTAGAAAGTGAAAGTAGAATTATTTGCTAAATCTTGTTGAGTTCTTTCCACTGTATATATAGTAACTGATGTTTAATATTATTCACATATTTTAAACAAGAAATGAGCAACACATGCATGAAGAATCACACAAAAATCTTCTCTTCATCTCTCACTCTCCTCTCCTTCTCTTTATTTTGAAAAATTAGTTCCCTCATCAGTCAACACACATGTCAAACTTCTCTTGATGTAAATAAAAAAAATAACCCTATTTTTAAAAGAAAAATGATATTTCTAATTACTCTATTTTACTACGTAAATTAGAAAAGAAAAATTAAAAAGAAAGATAAATACAATATATTATTTTATTAGTTTTCTTTTTATTATATATTATAGTGAATTAAATAACAAAAGATAATACAAACAAAGCAACAAAATAACCGAAAAATGATTGAGCGTGCATCTTGTGGGATTCTCTAGCTTCAACCTGGCTGGACTGGATTTTGTCTTGCTATATATGCTTTCTAACAATTTTGGGCTGAGTTGAAACACGGCCCAGTTAGAATTTGGACTCGAAGGCAAAGCAGTATATAATTTCCTGTTAATTACTCGGATGAGTTCGCATTTGATATTACATGGAATTAATTTTTTTTTTTCATGGACTCGGCGAATTAATTTGTTTTCATAAAAAATCTTCAAGGAGGGTTCAAATGCACCATAATTTTGTACTTCAATATGCTCCACATTTTTTATTTTCGTTTTTAAAGTCCAAACTGTTGATCTGAACTGCTCAACATGATCTTCATAATAAAATATGATTGGAGATCAAATTTTATATTATTTTAGAATTTTTGTACTATTTTTTTACATATGTACAATATCACTTTATCGGACAGTCCAGAATCTCCTTAAAACAATAGTTTTGTACTTATCTAAAAAAATAGTAAAAAAATTCTAAAAATATAAAATTTGGATTTCAAGTATATTTTATTATGAAAATCATATTGAGTACGCAATTTGGATTAACTATTCGGACTTTTAAAATTGACATAAAAGATGTGGAGCATATGGGAGCACAAAAAAAATGGTGCATTTGAACCATCCTGAAAATCTATTGTATATTTCCTACGAGTTTTTCTTAATAATCACACTCCTAAAAAACATTTAACACTAAGAATCGACAAAATATCAGTCAAGAAGCTCTCTTTCAGGGTATTGACTGCACTAATATCAAATAATCGTTTGATTATTCTTCCAAACATGCAAATCAGCTAAAAAAATATCATCCTTCCGATATTCATGTTCAACAAAATTAAATGCATCCAATACGGATTTGCAATCAGAGTAAACCCAATAATGGGACAACTTTTATCATAAATTTGAAACATTTCTATTTATGTACAACAATATAAATTATAAAGTTATTAGTAATCCTAATGAAGTTCAAGAACTTTAATTTTTTTTAAAAATATTAGAAACATTTTTAGTAAGTTTTGAAAAACAACAATCATTATAAATATTTTCAGAATGGAAATATTTCAGAAAGTAGCATAATAAATTAAATTATGCTACTTTGATGATGATTGGTTCAGGAGGATTTCAAGAAGAATTAATTTCAAGTTGTTTACATGATTGTTGTTTTTCAATAGATTTTCTTGTAATTTTACTCGAGAAAGTAATATTTATATAAATACAATATACTTCCTCATCAATATTTGAGGCATGGTATGAGGAGTACTTGGTTTTTCACTAAAAAAAAGGGTCCGAAATGAACCTTTTTTTAATGTGAAATGAAGCAACTTCAGTGTTGAATTAATGACGTTTGTGACTAATTAATATAGTTATTTTGAAATAACTGTAAAATTTATTTTTAATTAAAATGGTGAAACAACATGAACTAATTACTATTTTCACACATCCAAATATTCAAAAATATATGTAGTGTCAAAATAGCTCAATAACTTGAATTAGTGGTCAATAACTTGGAATGCAGCATGGGCAGTAGACGTTTGGGCATTATAGCGAGAAAGGAATAGGAGATTCTTTTCTAATAAGAGGCAGGCAATGAATATCCCAATTCATGATACGGCACTGAAGGTGCTATCTCAGATACAAAATTGTGTAAACATTTAAGGACCAGAGAAGTGGCGGGTGCATTCTGCAGTCTATTGGAGTCAATCTTCTCGAGATAATGAAGCTTCTTAGTTTTTAGTTTTTGAGTGCTTTTTATCTTTATCTTTTATTTTCCTTTCTTTTCGGTCCTCTTACTCTTATCAACTTTACAAAGTCTGTGTTGGTATCTAACTTGGATATTCTTGTATTATAATAGACTGAGCAATAGGCAAAATAACTTGTAAATAACTCACATTTTCTTAATAAAAATTTGTTATCCACAATAACCTCTAGAAAAAAAAAATACATGAATTAGTGCTATTGATATGTGATCCAAACATATCAGAAACAAAAACAACTTATCCTACCGGTCTTCATGAAAATAGCAAAGGCCTAAAATAAAAGCCCAATTGTCTGCTTATCCGGTGGTCCAAATAACAAGAAAGCATTAGCCCATCACTGTGTCTCTTTTACACTCCCAACATCAATTCTTAATAAACATCAAAACAAATCATATCCTAATCAGTAATCACCAATATTAAATTTTAAATAAATACAAAAATAAAACTTACTTACCATTGCATAATATTTATTCAATTGTGTATATAATATATTTGTCAACTCTTTTATTCATATAAAACTATTTTAATTTCTTTTGACATAGAATCAAAACTAAGACAATGGCATCCACTTCTTATAACAAATTGAGTAAATATATCTGCTAATGAGTTTAACTTTCTCTCGATATGCTGCACTAAAATTAAATTATTTTGTAACAATATTTTTTAGTTTTATGCCCAATTATTGTAATAACTTAATACTTATTCACTCTTTTTAATTATTGTTGATTGATTTTCTCTAATTTCTTATTTGACAATTATAAAATGAATAAATACCATAAATATTTTAATATAGACATTTTTTTTTTACTTAATTTTTTATTTTAGAAAATAAAAGTAGACTTCTTTCATAACTTTTGTTACTTGTTTTCAATATATAGCAAGTGATAACTAATATTATTCCCATTTTTATAGATATTTAAATTAGAGCAAAGTAATTTATGCATGACAAATCATGCAAAAATCTTCTCTCCACTCTCTTAAATCATACATGTCAAACTTTTCTTATTGTTACTTTTAAAAGATTACTTGGTCAACGTCTATACATATTAAATTTCAATTGCTTATATGTTAGACTTTGTCTAGAAATTAAACGGTGTTTTCAATGTAAAAAAGGAATTATAAATTATATAAACCTTCTTATAAATACTATGCATATTATTGAGAAATGACAATATTTGCACATAAAATAACTAAATTTAGTTATGATGAAGAAGTTAAAATATTTTTAATATGAAACGTATAGTACTAGAAAAGAGGAATAAGCAAGTAGAAAAAAAATAAAAAAAACATATAAAGCTAATTTTCAATGACCACGTATTCATTTTGTTCTTTTTATGGACTTAGTAAATTATTACATTTTTTTTCATAAAAAAATCCATTGCATATTTCTGGCTGTTTGTTTTAGATCACACTTCTAAAAGTTATTTTAAAACTAAATTTTACAGTAAATCATGAACTAAACTAAGGAGCTGCCTTTCACAGTGCTGCACTAATTTTGAATGTTTATTCTTTGGAGCATGCAAATCAGCTAGGCCATGACATTTATCTGTTGGTGGCTTTGAAGCCGAAATTTTTATTTGTACCATATTCAAAATAAATAAATAAATCAAATAATCATTTTTTCTGAACAATTAAAAATTTACCACATCCACCAAATGAAATGATGGACACAAAAGGACAAGTCCGCCATTTTATTTGGCAGACACCAAATGGGGTCCGCCAAATGAAATGGTGGACCTTCTCGTTTTTTTTTGTTACAACTAACATAACACGTGGAGCATAATAACAATAAACAAGAAGACAATATATATGGAGTAGGGCCCACTTTTAGGATCCTATGCAACGTGGAACAACGTGGTGTGCTATCAATGAAGCAAAAAAAAAAAAAAAAAAAAAAACAAAGGAGGAGTAGGTCCGCTGAATAAAATGGCGGATTCACAGACAGGATCCGCCAAATAAAATAGCGGACACGTTCTTATAGGCTTGCCGTTTATTTAGCGACCATGCCAGATTTCGAATTTTTCAGAAAAAATGGTTATTTGATTTATTTTATTTTTTTGAATACGGTACAAATAAAAATTTCGGGCTTTGAAGAGTGAGAGGATTCATGGGGTTTCCAATAAAATGAGATCTATTTCTTGTAGGCCGTTCAAACTAACTCGATGAGAATTCTTGCATTAGCTCTGAGCTAATTCTCTTTTTTCTCAAGCTGCCACACATGACGGGGAGAGATTGTTGGCATGAGAGAATCATAGTACAAAATTACAAAAAATTGTTTAAATATGGATTGAATTTTCGATCTCAACAAATTATCAAACTATTTTATCGTATCATTTAATTTAATGAAAATTATTGATGCAAGATAAAACAACAAAATAAAAAGCGTACCATGAACTGATTAATTGTAAATTAACACTTTATTATAATAATCTGTTAGAAAAATAAGCGAGATTGATCTGGGGAAAATAAAAATAAAAATAAACTTTATTCTTTTTAGCTTGAGGAACAAATTGAGGATAGAAGTACGGAGTCAAATTTTTCTCTAAATTTTTAATGTTAACTCCGAACATGTTAATTTAATTTCAACAAAATCTGTTTTGTATTTTTTTTTATTGAAATATCCAAAAAGCTTTTGATTTCTATGTTTAGTAGATCAATCTTATAAATAACAAACAGTATTTGCTCGTTGGACGGACAAAATATTGTCAAGTGATTAATTGGAAATAATTAGTTATGGATCATAATTGAAAAAAATCAACTGATTATTCAAAAAAATTCAGGATAATTTGATTACCGCCTATGACTAATCGACTGATTAATTGATCTAAACAGTTGTTTTTTACAACAGTGGTTAGACTAGGCATATTAATCCAAAAAGTCTAAAATATCTACTGCAATGCAAAGACCATGCGCATGCAGCAGAATTTGTATCATCTACATTACGTTAAAAAGGAATCTTTCGAGTTAATACATCTGAATTATCTTATCCACTACAAGATCCACATTAATATTAAAGGCCCCGCTGGGTTATAAGCTGGGTCCGGATTGAATTCATTTATAGTTAAATAACTGAAATGTATTAACTCTTTTGAGTTTGAAATACTTCTATTGGATATGAGTTTATATTTCTAATTACCCTATATCTACTCCTTAAATTAATAAAGATAAATTGATAAGAAACATAAATACAAGAAACTATTTATTAATTCTTTTATTGTTATCTATTTAAGTGAAATAAATAACAAAATAATTGAATTTGCATCTTATCAGGTCCTCTAGGTTTAACCTGGCTGGAGAATTTTTTCTTTCTTTTTTTTTGAAAAGTTTGGTAGTGACTATCAGGATTTGGGAATCATGATATTCACTTGCTCAGATGAGTGGGTCTTGATTACTTTGGTTTTCAACATTTTGTTGCGTTAAATTATATGCTACTTTGATGATGTTTGTTTCAGGAGGAATTCAAGAAGAATCAATTTGAAGTTGTTTACATGAAAGGACTATGGATATAAATACAGCAAACTAGCTGAGAATGAAATCCGCTGCTCTCCAAATTACTGTTATTTCCTGCTCTCCTCTAATGTATATTGCAATACCCTAATGATACATATTACTATTATAACGAACGGATTTGATTAATTTTATAACTTGATAGATTTAATAAATCAAAATGCATATTAGATTTTGATATAATTTACACTTACAAGTGTTTTGATAAATGCTTAAAGTGACTAGGCATATCATATCAAATTTAAAGTTAATACATACATAAATATTAAAAATCACACACTCAAAATTTAAAGAATAACACACTTGCAGGTATTTTGAAGCACCTTTTAGTGAACAATTTTATTTTCTCTAACTATGAAATAATAAATGATGAACAAAATAATAGTGTAAATGCTTCTCTCTAATATCAATCAAGATACTATCCACTTTGAAGAAGCAGACATTTTTTCTTTGAGTCACGCATTGTATACAACTAGAAGCTTGCCCAAAATCAGGTTTATACCAATATAGATGAACTTCAAAAGAAAATCATTGAGACACATGCAAATGGTAACTGTGAGTGCAAAGTACAGAGAAGGGACAGGGGTGATTGGTTGTGGTCTGCAAGGATGCCCCTCATTGCGAGTTCCGTCTCTTTGCAACTCCTAAAGGTTTGGGAGAGGCGTGGATAATTAAGAAGGTTGATGGGCCACACACAATGACAGACCATGCACAGCTGACGGCATCACTTATTGCTGATGTAGTTACGAAGGACATTAAAAATGCTGATCTAATTACAAAGCCTTTAAATAATACTACTTAGAACGAGCCTTGAAAGTACAAGGAATAAAATCATTGTCTGAATCTGGTTCATTCGCAGCAGACGAATAGCCAGCATTACTAGCAGGCAGATCTGAATTAACCTTATTTTTTTTAAACCATAACCATAGGGGTTTTCCACAAAACTATCGTCTGAATCTGATTCAGTCGCAGCAGATGAAGAGCCAGTCTTACCAGCATAAGTCGCAGCAGGTGGATCTTGATTAACCTCTTCTTTTTTTTTTCAAACCATACTTATAGGGGTTTTCCACAAAATCATCATCTGAGATTTCAAACAGAATATATCGCACCAAATAATCCTTCATGAAACATACTCGACATTGCTTTCTATTGAAGCATACTTCACATTTCCTTTTTACCCTCTTGTTTTTCCTGGTAGGTGGAAAACCAAGATTGGATGATCCACCACGATTGTTTTTTTGTTCGTCCTTTTTGCCTAAAAAAATAAAGCAAACAACAAGTCTATGAATTTCTAACTTTTTCTAACAATTTTCTAAAATATAAAATAAATTAATTAATAAGTAAAAAAAAATCTAAGAATCGCCTCTGGAGAGCTGGGTTCAAGTTTAAAGATGGTAGAATAAATTGTGAGGCAGGAGAGAGAAAAGACCCTTATATATGTTATATAGTGAACCACCTAAATGGGGGGCTGTCTGGTGGGCATAGTGGACCATCCTTTATTTGGGCGGTCAGGACATTTATAATTTTTTTAGGGCATATTTGATATATATATATATATATATATATATATAGAGGTTGGCTAATATACAATCGATTGTTTTTGAGCTCCCGTGCAACCAAGTCATTTTTCGATTTTCAAAGATCAAACGGTCAATCCAAACCGTTAGATGTGATCTCTATATTAAAATGTCCTTGGAGACAAAATTTTACATTTTTTGGGATTTTTTGCTATTTATTAAGCCACTTTGAAAATTGCTGATCCAACGGTGGCTTCTGTTTTTACTGTTTGGTTAAGCCACCGTTGGATCAGCTATTTTCAAAGTGGCTTAATAAATAGCAAAAAAATTCCAAAAAATGTAAAATTTGGTCTCCAAGCACATTTTAATATGGAGATCACATCTAACGGTTTGGATCGACCGTTTGGACTTTGAAAATCAGAAAACGACTTGGTTGCACGGGAGCTCAGGAACAATCGATTGTATATTAGCCAACATCTATATATATATATATATATATATATGAGAAGGGATCCACTTACAACATTTGAAAGTTACAACATGTTAGAATATTCAGTTTTGTGATTTTTAAATTCCAAACAGTCGATTCAAACCATTCAACATGATCTTTATATTAAAATGTGCTTTGAGATCAATTTTAACATTTTTTTTATTTTTTTTACTATTTATTAAGTATTTTACAAAATTGTTGTTTTTAGACAATTCTAGACCATTGAAAAACAATAGTTTTGTAAAATACTTAATAAATAGTAAAAAAATTCAAAAATTTGTAAAATTTGATGTCAAAGCAAATTTTAATGTAAATATCATTTTGAATAGTTTGGATTGACTGTTTGGACTATGAAAATTACAAAATCGAACGTTGTAACATGTTGTAAGATCCAAAATGTTGTAAGTGGATCCCTCCTCTCTCTCTCTCTCTCTCTATATATATATATATATTTTTTTTTTTTTGGGGGGGGGGGGGGGGGTTTATTAATAAAAAAATCGGAATGTTTTTCAAATCAACTTAAATTTATTATGGATGCCATTTAATTAAGAAATGAAAAATACATTTGCAATTTTATTTTTCTAGCTAAAACAATACTTACTTTTCAAGATATCACATCTACATTTTGCAATTACTATTGGTACATAAATCTTCAAACGTAAAGAATTTGATTAAGTTACAACTAATTAAAAACTACATATATATTTACGACCCCATTTTAATATAAATATGCGTGGGAGGCCGCGAGCAATTGAAACCTAGCGAAGCCCGGCCACTCTCACTCCAAGGAAACTAACTGACAATGAGACCTCAAACCCTTCTCATCACTTTTCTTATTGTACTCCTAACCTCTGCTGAAATTAATAGTACAACTGAAGACGGTGCTTCAAGACTTGATTTGGAGGATGGGCTCCAAATGGCTTCTTATATCCAGCTGGGGTCGTCTTTAGCAGGGATACGTCAAATATCAACAGCTGCATTGAGAGCATCTCAACCGGCTGGTAATGCTAAACCGGGTAAACCATATACTCGGCCATGCTCGAAGTATTACAAATGCTAAAATACCTAAAAAAAAGTACCTGAAGATCATTCATTTGGTTGCTAATTTTCTTCAATATGCCTTCGTCAGTTTCCTGTTTCATTTCAAACTTCCGATATCTTTCTGTATGCAATGTTGGACGAATTTACTATGTAATTAATCATTGATGAATAAAATATTACTAGTTCTTGTGTGTTTCTTTTGGTGATTCTATTATCTCATAGTCGTCCAAGAAAAAGTTTACCGTAGCACATTTTAGTTAATTCCCATTTGTTTTTGTTTTCCTATGGTGTGATAATCTGGAGCTATATTTCTTATTGCTAACTTAATTAGTCCAATACGCACAGACTAAGCGCATTGAGGTCAACATCTATATTTTTGTTCGAGATTTGGTGGCTTCTTGATGCATTTATATCAGGTTCATGTACTCTCGCGATCACCTCGCGGATTCATAGTACGGACCAAATTAATGCTATCCATAGTCCCATAGCCTCACTCATTAAAGACAGTTATTACTTCTCTGCTCCTGTAGAATCTAATACTTCAAACTTCTTCAATAATACCTCTATTCCTATCTTAAACTTTTTGAATGACACTTTAATGGTGCTGATTAGGCCGATTGTAACAATAGTCAAAGGCAACTAGAATGTTGTTAGAGTTACATAGTTTAATATAGTCTTTTGATTGTACATGTAGTACTAAAAAAAAGATATAATAAAATATTAGTTTCAATCATTTGCTCTGTAAAGCTTCCAATATACTTTAGAAATATTTAACCAAAAGTTCACAAAACATAAAAAAGAGAAGAATATATATGTAGATTAAGATTAAACGTATAGCAAATCTATTCAAGCGATAATTGCATAAGAGAGGAGATTTGAGAAGGATACCAGAGCTGAAAGGACCGAAAAAAAAAAGTAGAAAAGTCGAAGCGACTTACAACTCCTTAAACAAATTTGTTTTAGTTTTCTTCACTTTAATGCAAAACGATGAAAATAAGAACTAGCTTTTGGTCTAGTGGCAAAGGCACATGGTCTCTATTTGAGAAGTCATGAGTTCGAAATTCAGATGGAAAAAATCGATCTTTTGTTGTAATAACAAGGGTATTAAATAGTTGGGTAACTTGACCTCTAGCTTTACTAAAAAAAAAACGATGGAAATAACACGGTATTCAGAATGCGTTTTTTTTTCTTGAAAATTATATGGAAAACCCGAATCGAGTGATACCAAACGAACGGAGGTTGATTAAGTGGGAATACTAGTGACCGTCTGATCAAATTCTGATATAATAAAATTGAAATATCTCTTCTTGTAGCTAGGGACTGTGCCCCTTTGGAGATGGGCTTGAAGTCTGAGAGAAAGCAAACAATGGACCTTGGGCTTCTCCAATCATGATGTGTACCTTACTAGCTTCAAGACAATGGTTGGTGCCATTAGCTTCAAAAGACACTCTAATATGTACAAATTATTTTTGTTGACAATCTAATAATGCACAACTCTTTTTCTTAACCCTCAATAATATACCTACTTTACGAATTTGTCCTGTCTCATGTAATACCAAAACTAGATCACAGGCATCTAATGACAAGTTACACATGTCATGACCTCAACCGTACGTAAGGCAAATCAATGTAACTCAACAACAATAATAATAATAACATATGTTAAATTTAGTATGGTATTATAGTAGTTAAATACAGACTATGTCCTAGATACAAAATAACCTTATAATCTGAACCGGCCTTACTTTAATCAATCGTCTCCATTAATTTATTTTGTATTTATGAATGATTTTGTATATAATTTAGACTTTAGAGGAAAATGTCATGTTTACATGAAAGGACTATGGGTATAATTTAGACTATAGATTTTGTATATAATTATGCTTATTGGATGATGATTGGTTCAGGAAGAATTCAAGAATAATCAATTTGAAGTTGTTTACATTTTTTAAATATGGGTTAGGGTCATGCCACCCAACAGATTTCAAACTCATATATATTAATATAGATGATTTCTCTATTTTATGAATTTCGAACCCATGATCTCTCATATGATAGTCATGTGTCTTTGCCACTAAATCAAAGGCATGTTCTCTTGAAGTTGTTTACATGAAAGAATTATGGATATAAATACAACATACTAGCTGAGAATGAAATCCATTGCTCTTCAAATCACTGTTATTTTATGCTCTCCTCTCTATCTCTCCCCTATTTCTCTCTCCCCTCTCTTCTCTTTTGAAGAGAGATAGAGACAAAAGTGGAAGAGCAGGTACTGCTATTCTTCTTAGAATAGCAGCAAATACAAATCCGGTTAAGGCTCCGAAAATTTTATGTTTACCATTCAAAATAAAAGATAAACTAAACAATCACAAAATTTGAGAAATTTATTTTTGACATGGGCACAACATGAAATTGCGGACATAAATTGAGTGTCTGCAACTTCACATTGAGAACAATTTCTTTTTTTTCCCACCAACACTAGTGGAAAAAGTACTATTAGTGTCGGTTATAAAGACATATTAGTGTCGGTTATAGGGGCGACACTGATAGAGGCGACACAAATTCCGGGACTAATCAGTGTCGGTTATACAACCGATACAGAAAGTAAGAATCTGTGTCGGTTGTTTAATAGAACCGATACAGATAGTAGTATTTGTATCGGTTGTTTGCAAACAACCGATACAGATTCTTACTTTCTGTATCGGTTGTCTGCAAACAACCGATACAAAGACTACTATTTGTATCGGTTATTATTAAATAACCGACACTGTAGCATTTTTTTTTTTTTTTTTGCTGAATGTAGGTATCGCTGATTCTGGATAACAGAAATATTTGTTTCTTATTTTCAAATTATGATATGACAAATTTATAGGAGAACACAACAGTACAGATTCCAACAGTGACAATAGAAAATAATAGTAACTGCACAAAATTCATCTATTGTATTCTATACAACAAATTAAGCAACAACAAAAACTTAAGCAACATTAAAATTAAATGCATCTATGCTTATTCAATCCAAACTTGAATCTTCACTGTCATCTTCATTTTTCTGCAATGACTCCTCATAGCTCTAAAATTTAGCATCACAGATAACAATAATGAATGCAAAAACATTTTGAATAAAGGTCAATATTGGTAAAGAAAGAGCTAAACAGTACATAATTTTCAGAAATTTACTTTTCTGTGCATAATTTTCAGAAATTTATCTATTTGAAAAATATCTCTGTTCTTTTCTGTGTACTCTAGCTGAATGCATAACTAATGATTCCTAGAGCTTTGGTTGCAAAATTGTACTTATTCTGTCCATTTAGAAGCCCTAAAAGAGACCAACTTTTTTGTGGATTCTTGAAGGACCAAAGCACATAACCCAGTTGGAACTTAGTTTTTAAATATACTTGTTATTTTATATGATATAAACCAGAAGACCGATCATGCCACACACCATTGCAATGAAAGAACCCCAGAGAAGCTATCTCATGGTTCTATCTTGCAAAATTTTGGATAAAAAAAATGCATAGAAAAAGCAATAACTAAAAAGTACTGGATGCCAAATTAATACCTGAATAAATAAAAATGGATCAGCAACAAAGTTGCTAGGCACACCGATATCTGACAGAGATCCACATGTGACAACTGGGTTGGCCACAGGCCAAGCTGCACTCCCATTCCTCCACACATCCCCCTGAATTTCAATTTAAAAAGTGAAGTGTGAAAGTGCAGTGAGAATTCTATGATCACTGAGTGCACTACCGTCACTAATGTTAAAAGTTAAAACTGGATCTAGCGAGAGGAAAAAATAGTTAAGAGGGGGAACACTATTGTCAGTATCGAATCTGTACCAGTAAGGTACCAATCTTTATGTTGTTATTCTTTTGGTTAGAATTTCAAATGATACAGTCACATAGCAAGGAACATCAACCAACTTTTAGGAAGCACACTAATTGCCATCCTAAAGTCAAAATGACTAATTTCATTATTAATCTTCCACGACATACTGTCAGACGATATGCATCAAATATGTTGAAATTGTCGTTAATTAAAATTTTGGGACACAACAGTTAAAGATTTTGCATCCGAGCACATGATATAAGATAAATTTCTTTTGTAGAGTTTGCTTATTCAAAGAATAATACCGAATTTTGAAATAGAGAGATATATAAAATAGATAATGTGGACTCCTAATTGCTTCCAGGAAAATTAATTCCAAGGCGGGTAATTTGATTTCCTTAATTTGATGTACCTATTCTTATTTATAAGTGGAAACCTCATGCAAGGATAATTAAGTTTTGGGGTTCTACAAAAAAAAATCGATGCACAATGGTGATATTTTTGCACAAATTGCTCATAATTTCCTCCTTTTACTTTCCTTTTAAAAAATGTGATATATTCGGGCCCTCTATGAGTTCAAGAAAGTGCGCAAATGTCAAGCAGAATTACAGATTCTGAACCAAATTTACACAAGGCTAAATGTCAAGCAGAATTACAGATTCTGAACCAAATCTACAGAGGTTCTTATGCAAATACCAAGTTCGCTGTACATAATCAACCAAATTCAACAAGGCTAATTCAAGTTCACTCATGAGAACATTCATAGAAACTAAGAAATTTGTGACAGCAAAAGGGAACAAGTGACTACCTCAAAATATGATGCAAAAATCAAACATTTACCTGTTCAATGGGCTTAAGAGAGAGCGGCGACTCACTATAGAAAACCCCAATCGACCACGATCCCTCGCCATCAGGCTGACAACCATAAACCGTCGAATCCAAGGGAGAAGAAGAAGGAGAGGAGGGATAAATGGAAGAGAAAGGAGAGAAGGTGATGTACGAGTAAAGAAACGCAACCGATCCAAGAAGAAGAATAGATGAAGAGAGGTAGAAAACTGTGGCCGATCGGAGCAGCCGTCTCCAGTTCGATGCCGCCATGATTTAGTGGAGCAGTTGCTTTCTTGATTTCTTTTCCAGGAGGAGAAGAATAATAGAGAAATGGTCTCAAAGGAAAATGAGGAGCGTGAGAGAGAGAATGCAGTCGGAGTCAACCTTAGGCGGAATTTGAGAATTCGAAGCCGCGAAATGAAAATGAGGAGCGGGAATGAAAAAGGAATAAATAACCCTAGACTGTTACTAAACGACGCTAATACAGAAAACTTTTGTATCGGTTGTTATTAAATGACCGATACTAATTATTTTTGTATCGGTTATCTATTAATAACTGACACAAATACTATACTTTTTGTATCGGTTATTAGTAGACAACCGATACAAATATTCTGTGTCGGTTCTTTACCAATAAGCCGATACAAAAAAGACACATTTAGTATCGGTTCTCTATACAGAACCGATACAAAATTTTCTGTGTCAGTTCCTTGATAATGAACCGATACTAAATGTTATTTTTTGTGTCGGCCATTTATGAGAGCCGATACTAAATGTTTTTTGTATCGTTTATTTTTAATTAACCGATACTAAATGTTTTTTGTATCACTTCATTCAAAGAACCGATACTATTAGGGCGATACTGAAAGTCATTTTTCCACTAATGCAATTTTGACCATTCAAATGTTTTGATTGATTCTGATCGGCCAAAAAAATGTGGGGCCCACAATTTCACATTACTTGCTGTGAGTATGTAGGAGAAAAAAAGATTGGTGTCCGGACACATAATTTTTGTCCATTATTTCATGTTGTGGCCATATAAAAAATAGAATTTTAACCAAATTAATTAATCTTTTTTTTTCAATAGTAAAAATAAAAATTTCGGATTGAGGTGTTTGTACCACAAGTACTTGGTCTTTCACTGAAAAAAAGGGAGCTCTTTTTTAGTGAGAAATGAAGCAACTAATTTAGGGTGCGTTTGGGTGGGTGAAGAATAGCTACTATTCCGAATTAGCACTATTCCGAGCTACTAATCTACATTTGAGTGTGTTTGGATTAGCAAATAGCCACTATTCTTTGTTTGTCTTTTGTGGAATTGTTCACTATTCTACTAATCCTACAAAATGTTAAAATGGCTACTATTCTCAAATTAGAATAGCTACTATCCTTGCACTATTCTTAATTCATCCAAACACACCCTTACTAATTTAAATACTAATTTAAATTAAGTGTAAACTTTTATTTCTTTATTAAAATAGTGAAATAACAGGAAGAAATGACTATTCTGAATATTAAAAAAAAGTATAAAATAGCCGTACAACTTCCATTAGCGCTATTGATATATGATCCAATTTATATCCAAACAAAATTACTTTTACTACCGGTCTCTATTCAAACAGCAAAGGCTTAAAATAAAGGCCCAACCGTCAAAACGCATAAATGTATATTCAGCAATGCATACTATATATTTTTTTTCAAGGATGACTGTCCAATGAGAACCCTCTTGGAACTTTAGTGGATCTGAACCGCACGAGTCCGTTATCCTTCCACCGTTGAGAGCAAGAGCTATTTTCTGTGAAGCCAGTCCGACGCATTACCCTCCTCTCTAGGATCCACTCGAGTTATACCTTCGTCTAACTCGCTTAGATCAACACCCAACTTGGAATGTAGAGGCCAACTGATAAACAAATCAAGATCCGACCTCAGAAGTAGAAACCAATAGTTCAAATTATCCAATTCCCTTGCTAAGGTTACAAGCTCTTGCTACATCCTCTTTGAACTGCTAGTAATATAAAGATTAATTCACCAATGTATTTGAATTGCTAGTAATAGAATAATTAGTTCACACATGTATATTCATCAATGCATACATTTTTAATATTTCTAATTAATACACACTTACACGATTGCAATACCGGAATGATAAACATTACAATTATAACCAACGGATTTGATTATTTTTTTAAAATCTTTGGCAGGTGCTTTTTCAAAGACTTGATAAATTTAATAAATCAAAATGCATATTAGATTTTGAGATAATGTACACTTATAGTTGTTTTGATAAATGCTTAAAGTGACCAGGCATATCATATCAAATTTTAAGTTAATACATATATACTTCAATCACTAGTACAAAAAACCCTTTCATTGACCCTTAGTCACTGACTGTTTTATTGTGTAACAGTCGGTGTAGAGACTACATGGTAAAATTATAAATATGAATAACTTCAACACTGACTGTTAAATTAAAAAAACAGTCGGTAAATCAACACTAACTGTTTTTTTAAGTGAAGCGTCAGTGTTGTTCGATCTTTCATCGACTGTTTTTTAAATTTAACAGTCAGTGTTGAGAAATAACTTTCACCGACTGTTTTTTTAATTTAACAGTCAGTGTTGAGAAATAACTTTCACCGACTGTTTTTTGTAACAAAACAGTCAGTGTTGAACAGTCACCAACACTGACTGTTTTTTCAACTTAACAGTCACTATTGCTAACCGCAAAAATTCATAAAAACCTAAATTTCTGTCGGTTTTGATAGAACTGTCAATGTTGATCTTTTCACTGACGGTTCTCTATTTTGAACAGTCAGTGTTGAGTTATTATTGAATGTATATAAGTCTTTCTCCCAACTCCAGCCGCTATTAATTTGAACAAGTCAGATTTTCCACTATCAACCCAAATTTGTGATATCTTAGCGATGCGAATTCCTTGAATGGGTGATTAAACCTACAATATTAAAACAAAGAATTATGAAATTAAAGTAGAATAGCGGAATTGATTAGAATAGAGAGAAACAAGAATAAAACAAGAACAAAGCTGAATACAATGGATATTCTCAAAGCACTTTCACCGACTGTTTTTCTTTTGGAACCGTCAGTGTTGTACACTTTCACCAACTGTTTTTCTTTGAAAACAGTCAGTGTTGATAATTTTCACCGACTGTTCTTATTTGAAATCCATCAGTGTTGATAACTTTCACCGACTGTTTGTGTTTGAAAACCGTCAGTGTGGATAACTTTCACCGACTGTTTTAGTTTGAAATCTGTCAGTGTTGATAACTTTCACCGACTGTTTTTATTTGAAAACCGTCAGTGTGGATAACTTTCACCGACTGTTTTTGTTTGGAAACCGTCAGTGTTGATAATTTTCACCGACTGTTTTTATTTCGAAACCGTCAGTATTAATATCTTTCATCGACTGTTTTTATTGAGAAACCGTCAGTGTTGAATGTTTAACTAGATATATTATACTTAGTTATTTTTCCACAGAGAGTATAATGGAGGGAAATTATACTTATATGTCGAATTATACTAATATATATGCAAATTAGTTAATCAATATAGAGCAAATAATATGTAAAAAATCCAAAAAATATATTTTCAAATTTTTTTAAAGCTCATATGGCATAATTATACTTATAGCTGTCAATTTTATAAAATTTCATCATTATTTGCCTATTCAATATATATAAATATTTGCGCACCGTTCATTTTCACATAAGCGGTCAACGATCAATCTGCAATGAAATAATTATAAATTTGTTTATGAATGATCAGGAGAAAATATTGAACATAACCAACATAAAAATTATGAAATTTGATTATGTCTGAGCTTCAATCCAACGTGAAGTGCGTATAGCCCTTTGATGTTTCGATATTCCGTCGACTTGATGGATAGGTAAATAAAAAAAATTCATCAAACTTTGCTGCAGATAATAAAATTTGGTGCTCTTTAATTTCAACGGTTCTGATCGACCAACATACGAAGTGTTTACGCATGCCTTCATTAACTCACAAAGCAAGAGTTTATGTTCTATGTTTCATAAACTCTTGCTTTGTGAGTTAATGAAGGCGTGCGTAAGCACTTCGTATGTTAGTCGATCAGAACCGTTGAAACTAAAGAGCACCAAATTTAATTATCTGCAACAAAGTTTGATGAAATTTTATTTTTATTTACCTATCCATCAAGTCGACGGAATATCGAAACATCAAAGGGCTATACACATTTCACGTTGGATTAAAACTCGGATAGAACCAAATTTCTTAATTTTTATGTTGGTTATGTTCAATGTTATTCCTTGATCATTTCTAAACAAACTTAAAATGATTTCATTGTAGATTGACTATTGATTTTTCGTGTGAAAATGAACGGTCCGAAAATATTTTCTAAATTTGAAGGGGCATATAATGATAAAAGTCTATAAAAATTACATGTTCAAGTATTATTTGACCATGTTAAAAAATTAAAAATAAAAAATTTTGAAATTTTTTTATATGAACTGCTATGAAGTTGATTTATTCGTTTTGAATAAATTCTAGTCTCTAGTCTAAGATAACCTAGTACTTCGATCCCTCCAAAAATTTTGGCTGCGCCTAATTGCTCCAAAATTTTCATTTCACTTACATTTCAAATTAATCTATGTTTATTTAATAATAAAATGGTTCATACATTGCATTGTTAGAAATAAAAATATAAATTCAAAAATTGTATTTTCGCTTATTCAACAAAGTATTTAATTTGAATATTCTGGGATCAATACCAAAAAACAAGTAATTAACACTTTACATACTTAGATAAATATTTTTAAAATGTAATCTGTTTTACAAATACAGCTACATGATACATAATATTCTTACCAAAAATTGTAAATATTTTGGTGGTGTAAGTAATTTTATTAGTTATAATTTTATGTTGGTGGTGTTAGTATATATTTGCAATAATATGACAAAATTGAAAATATTTTGGTAGTGTTAGTATATACTTAATAATAAAGTACTAAGTGCAAATATTGAATATTAAATTGTAAACTTTTAGTGCCCGCCGAAATACATCTCAAATTTTCGTTTCAATTTGGCGCGAGGGTTTACAATTTTCGGACTTACACAATTTTCACTAAGTTCACTAAGTTCCCTCCAGTTCGCTCAGCCGAAATATATTTTCGCGCCTAGGGTTTAGAGTTCATTCCCTCAATTCGCGCGGCTCACCCTTCCTCTACCTCACCCTCTACCACTTAGGGTTTTCAGTTTTTGCGCGGCTCAACCTCGGTGCGCCGCACTCCCTTTGGCGCTATACCTTAGTTCGCACGGCAAACGCTCAACCGCACTCCCTCGGTGCGCCGCTGCCTCCGCTCACGATTCGCCCTCCCTCGCACTCTCTGACTCCCTCCTCTCAGGTTCGCCCCTGTCTCTCCCTCTAATTGACTAATGCCATAGTGAAAATTGATTGTGCTTTGTTTTCCCTTTTCTTTTCTTGTTTTTTTTTTTTGAGAAAAATTTCCCCTTTCTTTGTTAAGTATGATTATGCAACTGTTTTGAGTTGAGATTGATGTGTAAAATCCATACTGGTTTGATTATTTGGAGTTGCTTTCTCTGTAATGGTTATGGTTTTTGTTTCCAATTTATCTCGAAAAAGAAAAACTGTATAAACAACAAATTAGTAAAAATTGGTATTTCATATACTGTTAATTTTATATAAATAAATTAGTTCAACAAATTCATAGTTCAATTAAATTAGTCAATCTTTAAGTTAGTCCAACTTGTTTCCAGGTCTACAAGGTGAAAATTTACTCACTGGGCCAATCTTTGTATGCAACTTACCAAAAGGAACCATTCAGTTTAAGCACCATGTTAAGCACAAGGTCAGTAACTATTTAATTAGAATCACACATATGCAACTGTATCAGTACCATACCAGCACCCTATCTTATTTTTCTGATTTGTAACATGCATAAGAAACTTCAAAAATCACTTTGATTTTTATGCTATCATCTTATTTCAAAGCGGCAATAAACATGAATGTCTTGACATAAGTGAAGAAATTTTGAAAGATCTAAGAGGAATCACCATGGCAACAAACAGGTGCATTCTCAAGTAAAAAATTTTCTTATATATCTTTGTAGTGTCTACGTATTATTGAATATTATTTTCTTTGCTCAGCCGAAGGACATACGTGCTCCTTTTTGACTGGTTATATCCGTCTCACATGCCACTACTTTTGAAAGCCATCTCTATTTGGGCTGATGTACCTCAGATCATTATTAGTATTTATATTGTTTATAAATTATATAATGTGATTCTGTAAGGTGATTTTATTTAACTAATGTTTCAAGGGAAATTGTCCAGGTTACAGCACCTCTGTTGAAGTTCATGGTAGAGTTTCCTCTGAACAAGGCTCAAAGGCTGACATTTGATTGCTCTTCTTCAAATGAATCCTTCTAAGAATTTTAATCCTTCAAAGAATTTTAACCCTTCCCAATAGTGCTGATATATCTCTGAATATTGCAGGGAACTGTGTGAATTTTGGTGTCTTTGAGCTGTATGGGGATAGAGCACTTGCATATGCACTTGATATATCTATGAAAATGACACTTGTTGAATTATTGTCAAAACTTAAAAAGGGTCTGGATACTAGCATAGCATCCCAGGTATGTGTCTTTACACATCTTTTCGGCTTCTCAATTTTGGGAACTAAAATGTTGATTATGGAAAATTGATTGATATTCTGTGTAGTGTGCATCTGCCATAGATAATCTGGCATCACTTTATTTACTGGTACCATTTTATTAAATATTGGTAATGTAATACTTTGTTTGTACTTCATAAATAAGCATTACCTGATACCATCACAATTTGTACCTTTATAAATAAGCATTACCTGATAGTCATTTTGTTGTGTGGGTTTGCAGAAAAAAGAAGCGGCCGATTCTGGTGAGAAAGCTGACAAGACCAATGCTAAAACTATTCTACTACAAGAATTGATTGCTGAGTACCAGTATTGCAATGTCCATGGTTTGGATAGAAATTGTGAACAATTGTAGTAGACATTTAGATAGAAATAAATTATCTTTAATATTTTTGTTGTTTTCTTATTTGTTGTATACCGTTAAATGATCTTGACAATTGTATGTTAATTTATTATTGATGTCTGTTCTCTGAATTATTTGCATGATATTTTGTTTAATGTCAATGAATGTTGAATAGTAATATATGGCTAGTAAAATTATGGAGGCTAGCCCCAATATAAATAGAATCATGTCAAAAAATTTATTCAAACACTGACTGTTTGCAAAGAAAACCAGTCACTGTTGAGGAATTTTACCGACTATTTTTGAAGAAAAACAGTCAGTGTTGAGCACTTTCACCGACTGTTTTTGAAAAAAAACAGTTAGTGTTGAGAACTTTCACCGACTATTTTTCTTGAAATATAGTCAGTGTTGAGGACTTTCACCGACTGTTTTTCTTGAAAAATAGTCAGTGTTGAAAATTTTCACCGACTGTTATTTTAGAAAAACAGTCAGTGTTGAGGACTTTTACCGACTGTTTTTGAAGAAAAACAGTCAGTGTTGAGGACTTTTACTGACTGTTCTTCAACCGTCAGTGTAGGGTATGTACACTGACTGTTTTTTACCCGCCAGTAAAGGTAGAGCTACACTGACGGTGACATCACTGACGCCAATAATAGTCGGTATAGGGGTATTTTAACAGTCAGTAAAATGATTTTTTGTACTAGTGAATATATAAAAATACACCCTCAAAATTTAAAGAATAACACACTTACTAGTATTATTGAAGCACCTTTTAGTGAACAACTTTATTTTCTCTAACTAAAAAAATAATAAATGATGAACAAAATAATAGTAAAAATAATTATCTCTAATATCAATCGAGATATCCGCATTACTGAACATAATTGATTCAATTCATACCAACTATAAACAAATCAATATTTTGAGGAAACAAGAACTTCGATGCATAAGATGTGCAAGTGATCATTCAATCGACCGACTTTACTAAAACCCGACTAAGATGCAATGGTCGATATTTGAACTATAATTATATCTCTTTTCATTTTTGCTAAAGTCAGGTACAAATCGGAATTTCTTTTTCAACATTGCAAAATACAAAGAAAAATTGATTCGACTCAATTAAAGCATCTTTGAAATCAAAACAATAATATCTAGTTAGATACATCAACAAATTGAACTTACAAAACAACAAAACTTTCACTCAATCTGTTTCACTGAAATTAAATTGTTTTGTTAGATTTTTTTCATTAGCCATTTTCAGTTGGAAATTGATATTCTATAACCAATTTTTATTTTTATTTTTATGTCTTAAGATGTCAAATTTCAGCACATATTTATCTTTTTTAAGTTGTTTTTTTTTTGTTGATTTTCTCTGATTTATTATTTGAAATAAAAAATACATAATATTATACATATAATTAATAAAATTGGTTTTACATAAATTTTATTTAGAAAGTGCAAGTAACTTCTCTGTTAACTCTTGTTTTTTTTTTCTTTTCAGTATATAGCAAGTGATAATTGCTATTATTCACATATTTATATATTTTTTAAATAAGAGTTGAGTAATACATGCATGACAAATCATGCAAAACTCTTCACTCCACTCTCCTCCCTCTCTCTCCCTCTCTTCTTTTTGAAAACTTATCTCTGTCATCATGCAAACTTCTCTTGATTTTAAAGAAGATGATATTTCTAATTACTCTATTTTTATTACTTAAATTAATAAAAATAAATTGAAAAGAAGGGCAGATACAATATGTGTTATTCTATTAGTTTCCTTATTATACATTAAAGTGAATTAAATAACAAAAAACAATGCAAACAAAGCACCAGATAATTGAAATATATTGAGTGTGTATTTTGTGGAGACTTTAGGTTCAACTTGGCTGGACCGAACTTTGTCTTACTATGCTCTCTAATTCTCGACCCAAATAAAAAAATTGGGCCGAGTTAAAACATGGCCATGGATCATGCATGGTAAATTAAAAAATTGTACTTCCATAATGGGGACTCAAGGCAAAACAAGGTATAATCTCCCGTTAATTATTCAGATGATTTTGCATTTTGTATTGTGAGGAATTGTGATATTTATCTAGCTAGTGAGCAATGTGGTGGTTAAACCGTTGGAAGGAGAGATGATACATGAGGGATATGTTTTAGATTTGCTTGAGCTTCCGCTTCGAATCCGTATTACCTCACATATCGCAAGTGATAAATCTGGACCGTTCTTTTAACTCAATACGAATCTCAAAGGTACCGGGTTGAGTTTGATCCTACTAGAATTCATTTGGGTCTTCTGTTTTTTTAATTTGCACCTCAAGTACCTGGGAATAGACTTTCACTTGGTAGTTCAATCAAAAGCATTGTATGAGAAGTACTTAGTAGTAAATTATTACTATAAAAAGAATAAATGCAATATTTGTGTAGGTTTCTTTTTCAGCATGCCCTTTTTTTTTTTTTTTAGTTTTTGTCCCTCTACTAATGTATTTCTCCTCCAGAGGATTTTTCTCAACCATATAATAACATATGACGAGCCCATTATGGTCCGAAATGGACCTTCTTCACTACAAAAAATGATAAACTTCATGCGTTTGGATTGAGAACAAAGTTAGCAAGGTTGGCGGACCCAAACTAAAGGCCCAATTGTCTACTTATCTGATCCACAATAAACATCAGCCTGCAAATAATAATCTCGAGTGGAAAACAAGTAATCAGACCATTAACCCAATTTTTGGGTTTTTGGATCGGAATTATCCGATTAGAATATGTCGCTCGAAAGCTAAATTCTTCTCTCGGTATGTGTGTGCTCCACTTCCGAATGAATTGCAGCAGATTCGAATCGTACGATCCCGATCTAAAACCTAAAAATTGAGTTACTTGATTGGATCTGAATTCTTAGACAGGAGACTTGCATCTTTCATTCTCCCAACAATAATTCTCAATAAAAATCAAATTCATCTCCTAAACACCTTGTTACCAGACCTATCATATATGTTCATTACAAGCAATATTGTACACACAAGGAAACAATAATATATTTCTTTTTTTTATACCCATCATTTGGTTAATCTAATTTACACTAGAAGTAAAACTGAATAGGAACTAAAATATTCTCTTTTTTTAGAAAGAATATAGGAGTCAAGCTCATATTTTATATTAACGATGATTACTGACAAAGGTGTTTAGAGTTTTGCGATACAAAGGTTTAATTAGCGTTTATTGCGTCACAGCGAAATGACTGAAAAAAATAGCGCTATACCCAAATAGCGCCGCTATAGCGCGCCATAGCGCTGATAGCGTCATAGCTTTTATGGTCCGAAAACGCTATAGCGGCGATATTTAGAACCTTGTTGAGATATAATCGTTAAGTTTTTGTACTAAAATATTATTATGATATGGAAAATTATGCTGGACCATAGTTATTACTCTCTAATTAAATTGACCATAATTTTGAACATTTTTATTTAATTACAACAATATAAAGCATTGAAATTTTCGAATGTGCTTGATATCATGTCCTCAAGTTTGTAAAATAAGGACAACCTAGAAAAAAAAAATATGGTGTCAGTAACCCTCTTAAATTACATGCATGAATAAATTTCATTGAGAGTTTTAAAGCACTAAATTTCAATTGTCATGTTTTAGAATTTATGGTGGCTCGTAGTTCAAATTTGTAAAATTTGGTCCTGCATTGTGAGCACAAATAAAAGTTCTACGCTAAACACTTGAAAATTTCATGAATTTGACTAAAACCCATGAATATAACAAAAAACAATCTCAATTTCGTGAATAGTTTCCAAGCAAATTCAGCACAAATTAATGATGGCTGAACCAATTTGATGAAAATTTATGCGAATTCACAATACATTCCAGGTATATATCTCCAATATTAGAAAATAAAATAGGATTTACTTCATGAACATTGCATTGACAAGGGTGTTAAGTAATGATGTTCTCTCGATTATCAAGCTTTTGAAATGTTGAAATTATTATATAAATAATTACAAAAATTAATTTGTAGAATTTTAGTATTTTTAGGCAACATACTCAAAGTGCATCAAATTTGATCCATTGCTCTCAAGTGAGACAAAAAAATATTTGATGGCTATATTTTCAATTCCAACTTTTTGCTTATGCCAACTTAAATGACATATCCAATTTTTTTACTTTTATTTTGTTTTCTCATTTTATTTCCACCTTATTTGTTGACGACGATAATTGTTCTTATATTATTTATAAATAGGATTCTTTTTTCAAAGAATTTGCAACAGAAAAGGAGTTAATAATGGTCTCAAATTAGCAAACTAATTGCAATAAAAGTCTCCTGTTAGTTTACAATAGTATCTTAACATAAGATTCATCCGTACATGACCATAAAATTAGAGTCGCCTGGGCGTATAAGTAAGCACGTAGAAGGAGAGCCTTGTTATCGTTAGGCTTAATTTGAAGGATATCTGATTGCAAATTTCAATGCAATTTTCTCAGATTTTCAATTGTCAGTGACAATCCGCTAGATCATGAAATGTCTTATTTAAGTACATATTTGTCTTCCGTAAGCTTATTTTCTAATTTATGATAATTGATTTTATCTGATTTCTAATTTTAAATTGATAATGCATAATATCATAAATATAATTAATAAAGACATTTATAAAATAAATTTATTTAGGAGTGAGAGTAGACATTCTTTTTTCCTAACTCTTATTTACTTTCCGGTATATAACAAGTGAAAATTAATACTATTCACATATTTATAGATATTTTAAATAAGAGTCAAGCAACAAATGCATGACCAATCATGTAGAAATCTTAGCTCTCTCTCTCTCTTATATTTTTGAAAATTTATCTTTCTCATCACCATCATGTATGTCAAATTTCTCCGAATATTATTTTTAAAAGAAAGAAGATGATCCTTTTTTAATCACTCTGTTTTTACTCCTTAAATTAATAAACATAAATTGGAAAGAAAGATAAATCCAATATATTATTTCGTTAGTTTTTCTTTCTTGTTATATATATATATATATATATATATATATATATATATATATTTTTGGTTACAGCCATGGCCCGTAGGCCCACAAACTTGACTATCTGACTATTTCCTAGTGCAACAATTCCAGAAATATCTGACTAATTCCTAGTCTAATTCTTCCAATTGCACGCTGCTAAGTGTGGCTCTTTGTGCCGTATCATCTTGTAACCTTCCTTGATTTGCCAATCCATGCGCTACTTGTATTCCTGGGTCTGTTCTTGGCTTGAACCTAATTTGAACCCTTCTGGCAGTGCTGTGTAGTAAATCCCAAGCTGCCCAGATGTGGTCATAGGCTCTCCAGTCGTGAACCACTGGTGGGTTTTGCCTGAGAGATTGAACTGTTTCTGCAGAGTCTGAGTATATGACGCCTTCTGACAGTGGAAGCCTCTGTACTAAGATTATTGCTTCGAGCACCGCCCTTGCCTCTGTTTGTGCCGGGTTAATCGCATGCACTTTCTGAGAGACCCACCTTGATTGTTCCCCTGTAATGGTTAGGTAGAGACCTATCCCAGCACCACTTTCCGACCATGACCCATCAACGAAGCATTCAGTCCCTGTAGGAAGGTCCTGTTCTCCCTCAAGAGTATTTGCATCTGCTTGCTCCCTTTGCATGGAGGACAGTAGGGTCTGACATGCTTGTGCTGTTTGTCGATAGTATTGATTGAAGGTGTTGAGGCACTGTTGCTTCCCGCCTAGAACCACATCATTCCTCACACGCCATATTCCCCAAGCCACGCACGCAAACCTGACTATGTCTTCGTCAGTCAGTTGGTGCGTAAGTACACTGAGGATCTCTCTGAAGGTACCAGGCAGGTTAACCGGCATCAGTCCCAGGCCAGAGGCCGCCCAACACACCCTTGCAAAATTGCAATCAAACAGAGCATGTCTGATCGTTTCATTATGGCAGTTGCATAGTTGGCATTGTGGGCCAATTGCCTGAATTCGAGCATGTAGGATACCCTTTACTGGTAAGGCATTGCGCGCACATCTCCACAGAAACATCTTAATTTTTGGGAGCAATCCCTTAGAGTTTCATATCCCCATCCAGAAATCTCTGTCAGTTAGCGTCCCTTCTCCCCCCCCTTACCAACTGGTATGCCTTACGGACCGTGAAGTTTCCGTTTTTTGCATAGGTGAATAGGAGTACATCTGGTCTGTCACCCAAAGCTGGCCTAGAATCTGATGAGAGCGAGATCAGCAGTGCCTGATGGAAGCCAAACAATGACTGAAGCTTTTCAAAATCCCATCCTCCAGTTTCATGGTCAACGAGCTCTGACAGTCTTGCATTTCTCTGCTCCTGACTCTGAGCATGGAAATCCCTCCAGTTATGGAACCAAGGCTGCGAAAAAATTGGAATCTCGTTGCCTGATCCAATTTTCCAAGCTAGGTGTGGGTAGAGCAGAGGCTTGAGCTGAACCAGGTTTCTCCATAGTTTTGTGCAATTGTAGGTTCTGTTTGTTGCCAGGAAGCTGGACCTAGGGTAGTATTTAGATTGCATGATAAGTACCCAAGGTGCCGTATTTCCAGATACAACTTTCCAGACATTTTTTAGAACAAGAGCCCGATTCATCTCCTCCAGCCCTCTCAAACCCAGTCCTCCCATCCCCTTTGGTAGCGTGATTTCATCCCAAGCAACATATGCCATCTTTCTGTGTTCAACTGTACCTCCCCAGAAGAAGTTCCGTATTAACGATGTGAGTTTTTTCAGAACTCTAGTTGGCAGGATGACAGTCCCCATTGCGTACAGGGGCATTCCATCGAGTACTGACTTGATAAGGATCAGACGGCCAGCGTGGGATAGCTGGTTTGATTTCCACTGGTTGAGGCGTGTTTCGAATTTTTGTATGAGATAGTCGAAGGAGCCAGCACCACTTGTTGAAACCGGGCATCCAAGGTATTTTTCTTCACTTCCCGCTTGCTGCACATTGAGGTGCTGGTAGAAGCACATTAGTTCCTGCACAGTAACACCGTTAGAAAACCATACCTTTGATTTCGCCTGGTTGATGCGCATGCCGGATTGTGCCCCGAAAGATTGCAATGTGTTGATTATAAATCTCACTTCTCTGTCATTCAAGGCCCCCATTAAGAGCAAATCATCGGCAAACATTGAATAGGAGATTGGGGCTGCCATGTGTGCTATTTTAAGCCCCTTGATTTGCTGGCGCTTAATCCCCAAATCCATCGTTCGAGCTAATGAGTCCATTGCGATAATGAATAAGTACGGGGACATGGCACAGCCTTGCCTTAATCCCCGAGTTGGTTTCAGAAAGCCATCCCCAGATCCATTAAATAGGATAGTAAATTTGGCTGAAGTGACGCATGCCTGGACCCACTTGCAGAATAGTGGTGGGAAACCATAATCCGGGAGTATTTGAAACAAGTATTCCCATCGAAGCATGTCAAATGCTTTTGCCAGGTCAGCTTTTAGAACGAATTGTGGTTCCCTCCTTCTCTGGTTCTTGAAGCTGTGAATGATTTCGCGTAACAGTATAATGTTTTCTGAAATTTCTCTTCCTGGCACAAAAGCTGTCTGACTATGCGAGATGATCATGCTCATCCATGGTTGCTTATGCTTCGCGATTATCTTTGAGATAACTTTGTAGAGGAAATTGCAGATATTTATCGGCTGGTACTCGGTGACTTTTGTTGGGGATTGCACCTTTGGGATCAGGACGAGATTTGAGTGAGCCACTGCTTCTTTCATGACACCAGTGGTGAAGAAATGCATCACTTCGTTAGCAACTAAAGGGCCAAACTTCTCCCAATTCTTTTGAATTAGTGAGGCTGTTATGCCATCGGGCCCGAGGGCCTTTGTAGGCCCTAAGGCAAAGACAGCCCAATTGATTTCCTCAATAGTCGGTAGTTGCTCTAGGCCCGCGGCAGATTGTGGAGGGATTGGTGTTAACTCGGCCCTTATTTCAGGAGATAGGCCTAACTGGCCTTCGGGTATGGGTTGGTCTTGGGTAAAGATCCGCTTGAAGTGTGAGGTGAACTCTCTTCTGATATCGCGTTCGTCCACCGCCCATTCACCTGATTCTTTCTGTACTGCACCTATTTTATTCCTTCGCCTTCTAACCATGGTTGTCAGATGAAAGAATCTCGAATTTTGATCTCCCAACAGAGTCCAGTTCAGCCGAGACCGCTGAAGCCAGTAAGATTCTTGCGCAGCAATGTATCTCTGGTAATTTTCTTGCAATTTCTGAATTCGGTCTCGCACTAACTGAACCTGTGGTTGATTCAGTAGTTGCTCCATTTCCTTTTCAATTCGCTTTAGTTCCCAATTTGGATCTCTATTCCCCTCTGACCAAAGTTTAACCTCTTTCCGCAGTACTGAGTATGCCTGTTCCCAAGTTTGTTGCTCACCTGATGCCGCTTTGTCACAAATTGCCTTAAAATCTGGGTGGTTGTACCACCAGTCCTCTACTCTGAACGGTTTAACGCCTCTTCTTGGTTTTGGTTTCAGTCTCAACAGTATTGGCAAGTGGTCGCTGTGATAGTTTGGTAGATGGAAGAGCTTGCAATTTGGAAAATTGAGTAACCAATTAGAGGTTGCTAGCCCCCTATCAAGTCTCTCTAGGATGAGCTTTCTTTCCGGTTGGTTGTTTGCCTAGGTGAAAGCCGGACCCGTGTGTCCCAGGTCTATGAGTCCAGACCTTTGCATAAATGCTCTGAACCTCTTGTTCTTGGATTTGAAAGCCTTACCTCCCCCCAGTTTTTCCCCCGGGTCTGTGATGCAGTTGAAATCGCCGACTGTGCATAAAGGCAATGCTGCGTTAGCGGTGTAATGCTCTATCCTCTCCCAAATTGAGTCGTTTGCCCTATCATCACAATCTCCGTAAACTGCAAACAGGATCCATGGGGGGTCTGCTGGAGTAGCTTGAATCCTTGCAACAATGAAGTTTAAAGAAGTTTCCAAGATCGAAACCGAGATAGAATCAGACCATAGTAGCCATAAGCCCCCTCCCCGGCCTTGGGAGGGTACGATCTCGGAGTTCAATAGGGGCAGCCTTGCTATTCTTCTCAGTGCTTTGTGTTGTGAACACTTTGTCTCTGATATAAATGCCAAGTCTGCCCCGGTTGTGCGGAGGTAGCGCCATAGAATGGGAATTGTCGAAGGCCCTCCGCTGCCTCGGCAATTCCAGGACAGTATACTCATAAAATCCTCGGCGGCGAATCATGGCTCGCCGCCCGGACTTTTTTAGTACGGTTCTGTGTGTTGCTGTCATCATCCAGTGTTTCTTGCTGCTCTTCCCAATTGGTGAAGTGGGAGAGGGCCGCCTGTATCAGTGGTTTAGGGGCAGAAGGTTGTGGGTTAATAGCTTGTGGGGCCTTTTGTGGGGTTGTGGAGGGGGGATTTGTTTTAGCATATTTTTTGGGCTTGTGGGCCTTTTGTGGGGTTGTGGGTTAATATCTTGCTGCTCTTCCCAATTGGTGAAGTGGGAGAGGGCCGCCTGTATCAGTGGTTTAGGGGCAGAAGGTTGTGGGTTAATAGCTTGTGGGGCCTTTTGTGGGGTTGTGGAGGGGGGATTTGTTTTAGCATATTTTTTGGGGTTTCTGTTAAGGTTTAGGTTAGTGATAGCCAGGGTGTTTGTGGGTAAGGTTTGCTGCAGGTGTCTTTTAAGGCCCGTGATGTTTTCTGGGCCCGTTTGGTGATAGGGAGGGGATTTTGGGTCTAGTGGTACTGAGGTTGGGTCTGGCATATCTTGGCTGGGTTGGTTACTGGGCTCGTCTATGGGTATTAAGGACAGGTTTGTAATCCATGGGCCAAGGTGGACTCGGTCCGGACAGGAGTCAAGTTCGTGACCAAGGTGGCCGCAGAACCTACAAATCTTACCAACCTTTTCATAGACCACATAAGCAAATATCTCTCCAGCAGTTGGATGTAGAACCGAGACTCTATCCTGCAAGGGTTTTTCAATTGAGATTTGCATTTTTACCTTGAAGAATTGCTTCCCATTAATGTAGCATACTACCGGGTTTGATAGAGGATTGCCCAGCGGCTTCGCTACACACTGTAGACCTTCTTCATTCAGCGCCTCAATTTGAGCAATATGGAATTGCACCCAAATTTCCCCTTTTGTCACCTTCTTTAGCGCGTCATGCGGTGAAGTACATGGCTCAATTGCTATCAAGTCTTGACGGTAAACCCATGGCCCCTCGTTTTGCACCCTTAGCATGTCTTTTTTCCGGGCAAAGTCGATTAGGAAAACGCCTCTATCCATTGGCCTGAACACCGTGTCCAGATGCACCGCCCATATCTTTCGCATTTGACTTTCAAACTGGCCATTAAAGGTCATTCTATCAGTTACTATGGCCACCTTTAAGCAAAGTGCCCAATTCTTGCTAGCTGCGCCACTTTGAGGGATTACCGCCTTTGGTAGTGCATCATCTGAGTTGGTGTGCATGCCTGCAAATTTTCGTATTAAAGCCTCATCAGCCGGATCCATGGTTGTTTGTGGTGTGTGTTGTGATGTTTTGGGTGTGTGTGGGAATGGTTGATGGTAGATGTAAGAATGGTTTTTGTATTGAGTGTAGTGTGTAAACAAAGGAACATGTAACCGAAAAATATATTATAGTGTGCATTTTCTGGGGTCCTCTACGTTCAACCTAGTTGGACTGGATTTTTTTTGCTATGGTTTCAAGTCTCGCCCAAATAATTTTTTTTGGGCCGAGTTAGATACATAGTCATGGGCTCATGGCTTAGATTTTTTTTATAAACCATAATTAGAAAAAATAATTTTAGGCAACCAATGTAATTGGTTGGATTTTTACAAAAAAACTATAAGAACCGAGTTGCCAACTCGGCCCAGAATTTTTTTATTACGGACCGAGTTGGCAACTCGGTCCAGATGTTTTTTTTCAGTTTTTACAAGAAAACTGTGTAGCCATTAGTGTAATTTCAGTTTTTTTCAATCCAGTCTGAATTGTCAATTCAGTCCGGACCGAATTGGCAATTCGGTCCCAAACTTTTTATTTTTTTTAGAATTTGCTTATAAATTATTTTCTAGTCGAGTTAATGCTGGGCCTGAAAAACAAAAATATAAAATGTGAAACACAATAACATGAATAACATGGGAAATTTGAACCCTCTTATTAATGTATACATATATATTGATAATTACTATAGGAGTAATTATATATATAATTAAACGTCCAACCAAAGAATTTCTAATTTTTTTAATTATGGTTTACTTTAGGAAAAGAATATATTTTTTCATTATGGTTTACTTTAGTAATCATATTGGTCGAAATTCTTTGATTGGATGTTTGTTTTGGAGAAATTCATTAGTTGGATATTTAATTATATATAATTACACTTATAGTAATTATCAATATTGATACATTAATAATAGGGTTCAAATGTCCCATGTTATTCATTTTATGTTTTTGTTTTTCAAACCCTACGTTAACTCTACTAGAAAATAATTTATAAGCAAACTCTAAAAAAAAAAATATTGGGACCAAATTGCCAATTCGGTCCGGACTGAAAAAACTGAAATTACACTAATGACTATACAGTTTTTACAGCACAGTTTTTCCATAAAAATTGAGTTGGCAACTCGGTTCTTATGGTTATTGTAAAATTCCAAGCAATCATATTAGTTCCCAAAAATTATTTTTTCTAATTATGGTTTATAACAAAAATTCCATCACCTACCTAGGGGTGAAAACATAGCGGATACAGAGGGTATAGTGATAAACTCATATTCATATTTATTTTTTAATTTTTTTAATACGGATATTGAGTGGATATCAGACGGATACGAATTCAGATCGAATTAGATATTTATTGAAATATTATAAAAATTATTAAAAATATTAAAGTTCATAATATTTTAATTATAATAGTGAATAACTTATTTTTTCATAATATATATTAAAATATATGGTATATATCTACTATTCGTATAATTGAAACGTAAAACCATATCAATATCCTTATCCACGAGGATAATTAAATATTGGATATCTACATCTAATTTTTTGAATACGGATCAAATACAAATCAGATATTATCTATACTGTTTTTGCCTCTAGTCTCATGGGTCATGGCGGCAAAATTAAAAAAAAAAAATTCGTACTTCGATCTAGAATAGGCATTCTTAAGTCCGTATTCCCCCAGATATCGGACTGAGTATGTAAATACAGTGTCTATTTAGATGTAAGGAGATCGTTTTGAGATTCGTGTCAGATTAAAACTGAGGATTTAGATCTCATTGTAGGGTATTGCACTGGATCTTATTTCAAGCAAATCTCCCGCTAATTAAGTTGATGAGCTTGAGCTTCCTCTTGGTTGTTCAATCGACACGTTGTACAAGATATTCATGTATTAACTCAAAAGGGAATTTTTTGAGTTGATAAATATTAATCGTCTGATCTATTTTAAAATTCATGCAGACTAAATCCGTACTAATATTAAAAGATAAGAAAGATAAGAAAGATAAATACAATAAACTATTTATTAATTCTTTGATTATTATCTATTTAAGTGAAATAAATAACAAAATAATTTAGTTTGCATCTTGTCAGGTTCTCTAAGTTTAACCTGGCTGGAGAATTTTTTTTTTTTTTTAAAGTTTGGTAGTAACTATCAGGATTTGGGAATAATGATATTCACTTACTCAGATGTGTGGGTCTTAATTACTTTGGTTTTCAACTTTTTGTTGCGTTAAATTATGCTTATTTGATGATGATTGGTTCAGGAGGAATTCAAGAAGAATCAATTTGAAGTTGTTTACATGAAAGGACTATGGATATAAATACATCGTACTAGCTTGCACATCAAAAATAGAACTTTGACCAAATTAATTAATTTTTTTTTCAATAGTAAAAATAAAAATTTCGGATTGAGGCGTTTGTACCAGAAGTACTTAGTCTTTCACTGAAAAAAAAGGGACCTCTTCAGTGTTGAGTCACTGAAAGTAGAGTTAACAATGTTTCCAACTAATTTAGTAATTTGAAATAACTATAATTTTTTTTTATTAAAATAGTGAAATAACAGGAAGCAATGACTATTCTAAATAGCTTATCAATCATCTAAATATTTAAAAAAAATATATAAAATAGCCGTACAACTTGAATTAGCGCTATTGATATATGATAATTCAAATATATCCAAATAAAATAACTTTTACTACCGGTCTCTATTCAAACAGCAAAGGCTTAAAATAAAGGACCAACCGTCAAAATGCATGCATGTATATTCAGCAATGCATTCTATTATTTTTTTCAAGGATGACTGTTTAATGAGAACACTCTTAGAACTTTAGTGGATCTGAACCGCACGAGCCCGTTATCCTTCTACCGTTGAGAGCGGGAGGTATTTGCTGTGAAGTCAGCCTCCCGTATTACCCTCATATCTAGGATCCAACTCGTGTCAGACCTTTGCCCGACCCACTTAGATCAACACCCAACTTGGAATAGACAGACCAACTGAAACCAATTGTTAAAATTATCCAATTATTGCCCCTGCTAATTAAGGTTACAAGCTCATGCTACATACTATTTGAACTGCTAGTAATATAAATATTAATTCACCAATGTATTTGAATTGCTAGTAATAGAATAATTAGTTCACACATTTATATTCATCAAATACATTTTTTATTTCTAATATGCGCTTATTGTATATCCAATTAGTTAGCAGATTCAAATTATATTGCTAATGTCTATTGCAATACCCTAATGATACACAATACAATTATATCCAATGGATTTGATATTATTTTTTAAATCTTTGGCAGGTTCTTTCAAAGACTTGATAAATTTAATAAATAAAATGCATATTAGATTTTGAGATAATGTACACTTATAAGTATTTTGATAAATGCTTAACGTGACCAGACATATTATATCAAATTTTATGTTAATTTACACTTCAATATATAAAATATACACACTCAAATTTTAAACAATAACACACTTGTTCTTGTTAATCGAAATCAGGACTCTCCGACCGAATCTACCCTAATTCTAGAGAAATAAACTTAGAAAAAACGCAGTTCCTACTCCCCAAAATAATACTAGTCTTTTTCCTCGCAATTTTGGACAATAGAAAATGGTTTTTATTTTGAAGCACATTTTAGTAAACAACTTTATTTTTTATGAACTAAAAAAATAATAAATGATAAACAAAATAATAGTGAAAATGTTGGTCTCTAATATCAATTAAGATATCCGCATTACTAGAAATAATTGATTCAATTCGAAACAACTATGAAGATGATTATTCAACCGATTAGATGTACTAAAGGCCGACTAAGATGCGATGGTCAATTTTTGAACCGTTATTGTATCTCTTTTCATCTTTGTTAATGTCAGATAATAATCCGAATTTCTATTTCAACATTGCAAAATATTTAAAAATATGACTAAATTCTCAAATTTGAACATCATTCGCTATTTTTGATAGCAACTTTTATTTTATTTCTTAGACCTAGTTAGATAATAGTTCAGCTAAGTCAAGCTCTTGCTCAATATATTTATTGAAATTAAGTTATTTTGTAAGATTTTTTCAGGAATAATTTTAAGTTGCAAATTAATATTTTTTTGACATTTTTTTCTTAATTTTCCATAATAAAATGTCTGATTTAAGTACACATTTGTCTTTCTTAAGCTTCTTGTTTTGTTGATGTTCTCTAATTTCTAATTTTAAATTGATAATGCATAATATCATAAATATAATTAATAAAGACATTTTTAAATAAATTTATTTTGATGTGAGAGTAGACTCTTTTTTGCTAACTCTTATTTACTTTCCTATGTATAACAAGTGAAAATTAATATTATTCACATATTTTATAGATATCTTAAATAAGAGTCAAGCAACAAATGCATGACAAATCATGCAAAACTCTTAGCTCCCCTCTCGCTCTCTTATTTTTGAAAATTTATCTTTCTTATCACGCATGTCAATTGTCAAACTTCTCTTGATATTATTTTTAAAAGAAGATGATCCCTTTTTAACCACTCTATTTTAACTCCTTAAATTAATAAACATAAATTGGAAAGAAAGATAACCGCAATATATTATTTTGTTAGTTTTTTTTTCTTATTATATTTTAAAGTGAATTAAATAATAAAAGACAATGCAAACAATGTAACATATAACCAAAAAATATTTAGTGCTCATCCTGTGGGGTCCTCTACGTTCAACCTAGTTGGACTAGATTTTTTTGTTTTGCTATGGTTTAAAGTCTGGCCCAAATAAAATTGTTTGGGCCGAGTTGATACATGGTCATGGGCTAAGGGTGAAAACAGAGTGGATAGTTTGGTGCAAGTGAAAGTCTGAAATCATATTCATATCACTTTTTTATTTTCTGAATATGAATATGAAGCGGATATTAGATAGATATGGATATGGATCAGAATTGGATTGAATATTTATTAAAATAATATAAACAATATTAAAGTTTATAATATTTATCTAATTATAATGGTGCATAACATATTTTTTTCATAATATATATTAAAATATATGGTATATACCTATTATTTAGATACGAATAATTGAAAAGTAAAACCACATCAGTATCCTTATCCATACGGATTTTAGATATTGAATATCCACATCTAATTTTTTTAATACAGATCGAATATATATTGGATATTATCCATACCGTTTTCATCCCGACTCATGGGTCATGGCAAATTAAACAAAAATCTAGGCATTCTTAAGTCCGTATTTCCCCAGATATCGGACTGAGTGTAAATACGGTGTCTATTTTGATGTAAGGAGTTCATTTTGAGATTCGTGCCAGAATAAAACTGACGATTTAGATCTCATTGTAGGGTGTTGCACTGGATCTTAATTTAGGCAAAGTACGAGAAATGCATGCATTAACTCAAAGGGAATTTTTTGAGTTGATAAATATTAACCGTCTGATCTATTTTAAGATTTGTGCAAACTAGATCTGTACTAATATTAAAAGAGCTCTCTATGTTATAAGTAGCAATCAGATAGTTGAAATTCATTAGCGTTCATGTACGAGAAGTAATCGAGTTTTAAATTCTTCCTATACAAAATAAATGCAATATTTAGTATAGATTTCTTTTCAAGCATACCTTTCAGTTGGTGGGGGTGGGGTACTAAGTGTATTTCTCCTGGAGAACGATTTTTTTTTTTCAATCATAAACACATCACGAGGCCATTATGATCTGAAATGGACCTCGTTTACTGAAATGAAGCAAATTTATGTTCAATCAATAAAAAAAAAAAAAAAACAACTTCATGTATATCTGAATTGAGAGCGAAATTTGCGACTTGAAATAACTGCAAAACTAATATTTGATTAAAATTGTGAAACATCTGGAATTAACATCTATATTTTGAACAACTACTCACTTATCTAAATATAAACTGAACTCAATTAATTAAATAACCTGAATTAGCGTTATTGGTTGTGAACAGCCCATGACAGTGCGCCGCTTGGCAGGAGACATATGTCTCTTTCATTCTCCCAAAATATAATTCCCAACAAACCTCAAATTCATCTCCTAAACGCTAACCTTGTTTTCATCTGGTTATATACATATATATACGAAGAGTGTTCAAATGCCTTCATTTTTTGTACTTCCACCATATCTTCATTTTTAAAAACATTAATAATTCAAAATTTAAAACTTAAATGTCAAAATAAAACCATTAGATATTATCTACATCATTTTATCTATGCACGTGTAAAAAAATATAGATCACATTTAACGGTTTTATTTTAACTTTTAAGTTTCAAATTTTGAGTTAATAAAGTTTTTAAAAATGGAGGCATTTGAACCCTTATATATATATAGAGAGAGAGAGAGAGAGAGGTTGGCTAATATACAATCGATTGTTCCTGAGCTCCCGTGCAACTAAGTCATTTTTCAATTTTCAAAGTCCAAACGGTCGATCCAAACCGTTAGATGTGATCTATATATTAAAATGTGCTTGGAGACCAAATTTTACAATTTTTGGAATTTTTTTACTATTTATTAAGCTACTTTGAAAATCGCTGATCCCATGGTGGCTTAACCAAATAGTAAAAACAAAAACCACCGTTGGATCAGTGATTTTCAAAGTGGCTTAATAAATAGTAAAAAAATTTCAAAAAATGTAAAATTTGGTCTCCAAATATATTTTAATATAGATATCACATCTAACAGTTTGGATCGACTATTTGGACTTTGAAAATCGAAAAATGACTTGATTACACGGGAGCTCAGGAACAATCGATTGTATATTAGCCAACCTCTATATTTATGTGTATATATATATATATATATAATGTGGATAAGCTCAAAACGTTTGTTCCTAGCTCCTGGAACAAACGAATCGATTTTCCAATTTCTAAAGTCCAAACAGTCGATCCAAACCGTTAGATGTTCAATCTATATTAAAATGTTCTTGGAGACAAAATTTTACATTTTTGGAATTTTTTTTACTATTTATTAAGATGGTTTAAAGTCGCTATTTTTCAGTGGTGTAGAAATTTAATAAAATCAGTGATTTTAAAACAACCTTAATAGATAGTAAAAAATATAAAATTTGGTCTCCAAGCACATTTTACTATTGATTGAACATCTAATGGTTTGGATCAACCATTTTGACTTTGAAAATTAAAAAACTGAATTGTTTGTTTCAGGAAGCTAGGAACAAATATTTTGAGCTTAGCCACACTCTCTCTCTCTCTCTATATATATATATATATATAGAGAGAGAGAGAGGGGGGGTGGCTAATATGAAATCGATTGTTCCTGAGGTCATGTGCACCTAAGTCGTTTTTCAATTTTTAAAGTCCAAAAATCGATCCAAACTATTAGATGTGATGTCCATATTAAAATGTGCTTGGAGACCTAATTTTACATATTTTGGATTTTTTTTTTTTAACTATTTATTAAGCCACTTTGAAAATCGTTGATCCAATAGTGGTTTAACCAAACAGTAAAACCAGAAGCCACCGTTGGATCAGTAATTTTCAAAGTGGCTTAATAAATAGTAAAACAGTTCTAAAAAAAATATAAAATTTGGTCTCCAAGCACATTTTAATATAGAGATCACATCTAATGGTTTGGATTGACTTTTTATAATTTGAAAATTGAAAAACGACTTAGTTGCATAGCAGCATGGAAACTCAGGAACAATCAATTTGATATTAGTCAACATCTATATATATGTATATATGTGTGTATAGAAAAGTAAAATAGTGAAAGAGTGGAAAAGTATTGATAAACGAGTCAAATTCATCTCTTTAAAAATGCTGATCTAACTGGGAAACAACTACTTGGAAAATGACATTATAAGAAAAAGAAAGTTGATTAGGTACAGTACTATTCAAAGTAGTTATCCCCGTAGGTTTTATTTATATATTTGTCATTTGACATGTATATATACTCCATTGTTTCGCTTTCGCATGTAAGAACAATTTGTTTCTTTAGTATGAAGAATCTGGCCACCACTTGATAAATTCATCAAGGCATGTGATCGAGATAGCACTTGCGGAGAAGGTGTTGAAGTTGATTTGTGCGCAAAAGTCAACACACTATGCAGTCCATACGTTTAAAAAATACATATTGATGTAGGTTTAGATGTCCACACAAAAGAAGATATACTTTTTATTGAACAAAAAGCTAACATTAATTACACAGAAATTTAAATTTAATTAAGAAAACTGATTTGGTTCTTGCGTTCCCGAATTGATTCTCTACAGGTGGGTCTAGGCGCAATGCTTCCCAGACAACTGAATTGGTGACCGATTTATACACATCCGCGACCGATTGGGCGGTCTCTGATGTGTTTCAGCCACGTCATCATAACGTATCAGGGACGGATTTCAATCGGTCACTGAAGACTCTTTTGTGACCGGTGACGTCATCATCTGCGACCGATGACGTCATCACGAGGGTTATCAGTGACGGAGCAACTGCGACCGATTTGGCCGGTCGCAGATGAGCCAGTCTGCTATAGTGTGAGCTCCATTTTTTCGAGAGAATCAAAGGTAATTATGCCATTAGATGACTGAACCGCCGACCGGATTACATGTGCCAGTTGGATTAAGATATTATATCACATATATGCTCAACGTTGGATTAAGATTCAACATATTAATTACACGTCAGACCATAAAAAGTCCCATAAATTTATTTATCTATTTTTTAATTAGAGGGTTGGAAGTCGGACCACCCAACATTCTTTTTCAAACCTCTTTATTACAACACCAAAAAATTATATTCAGAATTTCGAACTTATCACCTCCCATATGAGAGGATACGTGCCTTTGCCATTAGATCAAAAGCTAGTTAATTTATTAAAATTTTCTTTATTTTATTTTATTTCTTTTAAATTTGTCCTTTATCTTCAGTTCAAAATTAAATTGTGCAATCTAAATCCAAGCACTTGAGTGGAACTTGGATGTTCTTATGCTGACCAAATTATTGATAAGCTTAATTTAAAGACATATCAATTTGACATGAAATATTTATGCTAATGTGTTTATTCAAGTGGCAATAATGTATTTACAATTTACATACAATGAGTTAGGCTAATATGTTCAAGTGGCAATAATGTTATCAGAAAACTGGCAATATTAATGTATTTACAATTTACATACAATGAGTTAGGCTAATATGTTCAAGTGGCAATAATGTATTTAGTCAACTGGCAATAATGTATTTACAATTTACATACAATGAGTTAGGCTAATATGTTCAAGTGGCAATAATGTTATCAGTCAACTGACAATAATGTATTTACAATTTATATACAATGAATTAGGCTAATATGTTCAAGTGGCAATAATGTATTTAGTCAACTAGCAATACTGTATTTACAATTTACATACAATGAGTTAGGCTAATATGTTCAAGTGGCAATAATGTTATCAGTCAACTGACAATAATGTATTTACAATTTACATACAATGACTTAGGCTAATATCTTCAAGTGGCAATAATGTATTTAGTCAACTGACAATAATGTATTTACAATTAATTTACATACAATGAGTTACGCTAATATATATGTTCAAGTGGCAATAATGTCATCAGTCAACTGGCAATAATGTATTTACAATTTACATACAATGAGTTAGGCTAATGTGTTCAAGTGGCAATAATACGTTTGGAATGAAGCGGCAATTAATAATGTGTTCTATTTAGTCAAATGGCAATAACGTGCTTGAAATAATGACTTGATAAGCTTAATTATTGAAACCGATTTACAATTCATTAGTAATGTGTTTACTTGTAAAACATTTTGAGCTTGCTCACTCTCTCTCTCTCTCTATATATATAGAGAGAGAGAGAGAGGGTGGCTAATATCAAATCGATTGTTTTCTGATGTTCCGTGCAACTAAGTCATTTTTCAATTTTCAAAGTCCAAAATGTCGATCCAAACTGTTAGATATGATCTCTATACTAAAATGTGCTTGGAGACCGAATTTTACATTTTTTTTATTTTTTTTACTATTTATTAAGCCACTTTGAAAATCGCTAATCCAACAGTTGCTTAACCAAACAGTAAAACCAGAAGCCACCGTTGGATTAGCAATGTTTAAAGTGGCTTAATAAATAGTAAAAAAAAATCCAAAAAATATAAAATTTGGTCTCCAAGCATATTTTAATATAGAGATCACATCTAATGGTTTGGATCGACGTTTTAAAATTTGCAAATTAAAAGATGACTTAGTTGCACGGCAGCACGGGACCTCAGGAACAATCGATTTGATATTAGCCAACCTCTCTATATATATGTATATATATATATATATGAGTGTGTACAGGGGCGGAGCCACATTGGTCTAGGGAGGCAATCGCCCCCCTGGAGTTTGAAATTTAATAGAGAAAAACGGGTCAGATTCTAGTTTGCTCCCTTTGAAAATTAGATTGCCCCTTCTTGGAGAAGAATGGGTTTGGTTCTTTATCTTTTGATTACTAGTGAGAATAAGCTATGATTTTTCCTCTTTCGTTTGAATTTTGTAGCTCAAAAATCCTCTTTTTTAGATAATTTTTCGGATAGAAAGGAGAGACCGGCATTTTTATTCATAACCAAAAAAATAAATAAAATAATATTAATAACCAGACTCTCAAAAAATTTCCATCCATAACCAAACCGCCCCTCGGGGGGGCGGTTTAGTCCCCCCCCAACCCGCCCCCTAGTGGGGCGGTTTACCCCCAGACCAACCCGCCCCCCGGTGGGGCGGGTTGCTACAGTTTTTTTTTTTTTTTTTTTTTTAGGATTTGAATTTTCAATCTAAATAATGAATGTATTTGTTTGAAATTATAGATATGAAATTAATGACTAAAAATAATATGAAATTAAAAGAAATGAGAAGTAACATCTCTGATCAGTAATCTATTAGTACCTCCTCAGGGTAAGTGCTTTCATTTGGTCGACTAGATCCTTGCTTTTGATTCACAACCTTTATTTGCTTCACTTCAGTGTTCATTGGCACATTCCTGTAGGAAAAAAATTAATCAGAAAGAACACAGAAACACAGACTGAGATTTACTTACTTATGTACACTGAATTTAAAAATGAGAAATAAAATAGTAAAATAAAACCGTTAGATTTAATCTTACTTATTATTTTCTTTATGCACATACAAAACATTACAATAGCAAACAAAAATGTTCAATCTTACTTACTTATGTCCTCAAATTGTTTTTCAAGATCTTAAAATATATCATTTTTTTTTAAATCTTACTTACTTAATAACATTATTTAAAAAAATATATATCATTAATTACTTAATTTTTTTGCATTAAAATAATTTGAATTGAAAGTTATAAGACTACTGTTTTATTGTATGTATATATTATATATAGATTCAATATTGTAACATAAAAGACTTTGTAGTATAGTGGTTAGAGTGTGTGACTCTCACCCAAGGGATGCGGGTTTAAGCCCCAGTGGTGACAAAAAATGGGCCGGAAGCATAGGTTTTTTTTTTAAAACTTTAAACGGCCATAACTTTTGCTAGAAAAGTCGGATTGGCGCGTATGACCCTAATTCAAAAAGAGGAGGAGGAGACGGTGGTGACCGTCACCCCGGTGTGTAGCTCCGGGTATTCGACGAATCAGAATCGCCAAAAAATATCGTTTAGTATCTCAAAAATTAAGTTTAAGATTTTTAGTGTCTCAACTGAATTTTCTTATGTTGAAAAATATTTTTCAGCACTGAGAAATGCACCAGCAGCAAGTGCAATTGCCACAGGAGAAGTCTCATACAAGCATTTTGTCTTTCGGTTCAATTTCAAGAACTGGAAGGTACATGCTCTAGCAAACCAAATTTATGAATTTAAATTCTGTTGAAAATAGTAATCGAATGTAATTGGATTTGCATAGTCGTCTGCAGCAGCTTTGGATTTGGGCCGATTAGATTAGCGAAGATATTAGATTATCACTTTTGTCTTTTATTTTTATAAGAGTAAATAAATTTAAAAAATAAGGTTTAGAATTTATCTATATTAATGTATCTTTTTGCAACCTCTTGATATTGGTAAAATCAAATTTGAGATGTTGAAATATTTTGTATGTGCATAAAGAAAATAATAAAAATTAGGAAAAATTTCCAGTGTACCCATACAAATTCTTGAAATAGCCAATATCCCCATCAAAACACCATAATAGCTACTATCCCCATATAAATTTCAAATTATTTCTTCTATCCCCTTTCAATCATTTAATATTTTATTTAATTATTTTAAAATTAAAATTGGCCATTATACCCTTCAAATTTTAATGGAGGTGTCCTTTACCTTTCTTTTCTCTTCTTCATACCTAATATTTCCTTTCGTATTATTTGAAGCAGAAAAGAAATTTCGCTCAGCGTGTGTGTGCCTCTGTAGCCGATGAGGAACCAAGGCGGGTTTAGTAAATGCTTTTCTCTTATTGGTAGTTCAAATTTTGCAGGTGCTTTCATTACCTACGACAACTCCACATCTCTGGCATTACTCTGGACCCCTCACAATCACATGTACCAATGTTTATTGGTAGTATGTATTAACACTCCAAAATTATAATTTTTACGTGAGACGAACTTGTGTGGTGCAGATAAAGAATTTAATTTTGATATGTTATTTCGTTATGTGTTTGTCAGCAATCAAGGTTGTTATTGCTGGTTGCCTCCAAAAATGAGAAATGCAAAAATAAAAAGTTACTTTGTGTCGTGGTGTGAATGCCCAAAAGAAATAAAAAAATATCTTTTTTCTTTATGATTTTGATTGGCTGGATCAATTCATGATGTTGTTGTGCATAGAAATTGAATTTTGCTGTTGCTCTCTTGTTATCAAATAAAATAATTAAATTTTTGATATGTTATTTCGTTATGTGCATAGAAAGAATTGAATTTTACTCAGCTCCTCTCCTTATCACTGCCCCCCGTAGGAACACTCAAAGGCAATCATGTCTGGTTCAAACCTACAATAACATGTTGATTATTTAATTTCAATATGAAACATTATGTAGTAACCAAGTATAGATTACATTAAAACCCAATTCATTAGCGAATAGCTAATGATTTGTATATAATCATACTAGGTAAGAAAGTAAAAACTAAACTTGTGCAGACACAACAGCATCCCTAGAAGCCAAAAAAGCAATATTGAGTCTCAGAAAAATTGAAACTATCATTTGTAAAAGAACTGGTACCAGTAATCAGTTTACTACTAAGTACTAAAAGAAAGGCACATGATTGAATAAAGGATAGGCAAAGGTGGGTTCCAAAGACCTTAGGGTTTGAAAAAGGCTTAGTTTTACCAGTACTTAGTACTCATCCAATCAATATATAAATAAGGATTAAATCTTTATTTTTCTTCAAAATCCATATCAGTACTTAGTTGTGGCAGTAATTTTTTGAGTGAGGGGTTAATGTTCACCCCGTTGTCTGCTTATGGTGTGAAGGACAAGGTGTTGTGTTTTGAGTTTGACCCCCTTGTTCATTCAATTTTTTGTATTTCATTATGAGAAAATATGTATGAATCATGTGCAAGCATGTATCTAATGTTCATGTATGGCTTCATAATTTTTACAAGATTCTAAATGGCTTATTTCCTCAAATTTAACTTATCAAGGGTAGTTTTGGCATTCATAGCCATGTTTTGTTATTTTTTTTATAGAATAGCTCACAACTCCAAATTAGGCATTTTTGTGTCGAAAACTCCAGAAAGGCATTTTTGTCTTGTAAAAAGTGTTGGTTTTGGGTTTAATTGGTACCAGCAGGTCTATGGCTTGGTTCAAGTGGTCCTGTTACCTGATGTAATGTTTGAGCATGCTCACAGTTTGTGTTGGGGCTAACTGAACATGGACACTAAGTTAACAAGAGAAATTTAGATATTTAAAAAGTAAGAAACTGAATTTCAAACTAAATTTCATTTTTAACACATTCTTATACTTCAATTAGAAACAGTAAACGGGAGGGGGAGCATAGGTGGAGAAGACGGGACAATGAAAGTGGGAGTTGTGGTAAATTCATTTGGTTTTCACTAATTTCAAGCAAATTCTCAAAGTTAGATTTTGTAGCGAAGAAAGGGAATAGTACTATAGACGGAAGGAAACATTAGGTACTAAGACAAAGCATCTTTCATTTCTTCTTCAATTCAATCCTATTTAAACTTTAATGGACATGTCCATTTACAATTAGAGGGACATAATGGTCAATTTAAATTTAAAAATAATTAAATAAAAGATTAAATGATTAAAAGGGGATAGAAGAAAGAATTTGAAATTTGTATAGGGATATTAGCTATTATAGTGTTTTGATGGGGATATTGGCTATTTCAAGAATTTGTATGGGTACACTGGAAATTTCTCCTAAAAATTAAATCTAACGGTTTTATTTTGCTATTTTATTTCTCATTTTTAGATTCAGATTCCAAAAAAAAAAAACATTAAGTAATTAATGATATATATTTTTTTAAATAATGTTATTAAGTAAGTAAGATTGAAAAAAAAATGATATATTTTAAGATCTTGAAAAATAATTTGAGGACATAAGTAAGTAAGATTGAACATTTTTGTTTGCTATTGTAATGTTTTGTATGTGCATAAAGAAAATAATAAGTAAGATTAAATTTAACAGTTTTATTTTACTATTTTATTTCTCATTTTTAGATTCAGTGTACATAAGTAAGTAAATCTCAGTCTGTGTTTCTGTGTTCTTTCTGATTAATTTTTTTTCCTAAAGGAATGTGCCAATGAACACTGAAGTGAAGCAAATAAAGGTTGTGAATCAAAAGCAAGGATCTAGTCGACCAAATGAAAGCACTTGCCCTGAGGAGGTACTAATAGATTACTGATCAGAGATGTTACTTCTTCTTTCTTTTAATTTCATATTATTTTTAGTCATTAATTTCATATCTATAATTTCAAACAAATACATTCATTATTTAGATTGAAAATTCAAATCCTAAAAAAAAAAAAAAAAAAAAAAAAAATACTGTAGCAACCCGCCCCACCGGAGGGCGGGTTGGTCTGGGGGTAAACCGCCCCACTGGGGGGCGGGTTGGGGGGGGGACTAAACCGCCCCCCCCGGAGGGCGGTTTGGTTATGGATGGAATTTTTTTGAGAGTCTGGTTATTAATATTATTTTATTTATTTTTTTGGTTATGAATAAAAATGCCGGAAGGAGAGAGAAGTTTTACAAAATGGTCCCACATGTCACTGACCCAATAAAATTTTTCTTGTTCTATTTTAATTTTTAGATATACTTGGTTTATGATGAGCCCCATGTCTTTTTATGTTTTGATCTATGTAGTATAGATGTATCCAAAATGAATGGGTCATATTAAATGAGGAGTTCAAATTAATTCAAATAATGTCTCTATGACAGTGGGCCCCATTGATTGGATGGCCATCAACCACATCCAAGTTGTCATTTGACATATATATATATATATATATCTTTCGCATGTAATAAGAACAATTTGTTTCTTTAGTACGAAGAATAATTTAACTAATGATAAGATAATAATTTGAATCTAGCTACCACTTGATAAATTCATAATTAAGGCATATGATCGATAGCACTTGCGCAGAAGGTGTTGAAGTTGATTTCCGCGCAAAAGTTAACACACTATGCAGTCCATACGTTTAAAAAATACATATTGATGTAGGTTTAGATGTCCACACAAAAGAAGATAAACTTTTTATTGAACAAAAAGCTAACATTACACAGAAATTTAAATTTAAGAAAAACAAATTAAGAGATTATGAAATATTTTGTGTTCATTTATCTGAAGCTTTGTTGACAGATTTTATTACGATCTTTGGCTCGAGCCCCAGCAGCATTCCATCATGCACTGCCGAGAATGTGTCGTAACGAAGGAAGAGATTCGCAACGAACAATCGGCCAACCAAGACCACCATGTCCTTTCCCGGGCACTGCTTGTTGCCCACTGTCGGCGCTGCTGTCTCGGGCCCGTTCGACCAGTACACGTACTCCAACAACTTCTTTCCTTCATCGCCAACAAATCGGTCGGCTATGAATTCTTCGGCATTCTTAAATACTTTCTCGTCCCTCATCGCCAGGGGCTGGTAACCACATATCATCTCTCCTTTCTTCACTTTGAATGCTGTGTCATGGCTCTCTATTACGAGATCGGTTCTTGCGTTCCCGAATTGATTCTCTACAGGTGGGTCTAGGCGCAATGCTTCCCAGACAACTGATTTGGTGAGCTCCATTTTTTCGAGAGAATCAAAGGTAATTATGCCGTTAGATGACTGAACCGCTGACCGGATTTCATGTGCCAGTTGGCCGTGCAGAGTTGACCCAGCATGCGTGAGCCATTTGAGGATGATCGGCATGAAGATCTTGAAACCACCATTTGCATTGAACGAGGTCATAAAAATTAGGTTGTGAAGTGCCACATGGCGTGACAGCCCGAACTTCTCCTCGGCATCATTTAGCAATGACTCACCAGACTTTGAGAAGAAATCTTCGAGAGCTTCATAGTCACGACGGGCGAGGAATGGCGGAAGTAGAAAGCTGTGCAAGAGGAGGTCCTCAATAGGCCATGGGATAAATTTAGTGAGGCGACTTGCTACCGGGTGGAGTTGTAAAAGCAGCCATATTGCGGCCTTATTAGATGCTGAGGGACCGATTACATCGCTTGGCACGGCACCGAGGAATGCATTGCACGTGAAATCAAAGGCTGTTGATTGATTAAGGGCGTTGAACTCGACGGGCCCAGAGGCTAACTTAGCTTCAATCGTATCAAAAAGAGATGAGTAAGCCTTGCGGAAAGTGGGGATGAACTCGGACTTGCGAGATGCCAACATGTGAAACGAAAAAGATTTCAGAGATGAATGCAGCTGCTCGGTGGTGTCGAGGTAGGCCAATGGACGGATACCTGAGTACAAAGTGAGGGACGGAATGTATAAACCGATGAAAGTGTCCTTCTTTTCAACCTTTGATGGGTCGAAAAGTACACGAAAGCTCTTTGCGTCAAGAACAGCAACAACACCGGAGTTGCGAGATATGAACGGGCCAGGAGCCATGTTCATTCGTACGACGGTCGAACTGTTCTTGGCCACATGTGATTTGAAGTACTCCATGTGGCCTTGGAAATAAAAATAGTTCAGACGGTCATAGATCGGAGAGAGGAAGGGGATGCCGTAGCTGCCCGGTATCGATTTTATCGGTAGGCCAGATGGTGACTGTTCTTCAATGGTGCCATTGCTTGAGTTGGCCATGGAACTAGCTTGCTAGCTAATGTTTTTGGTTTTGGTTTTGGTTTTATGTAGGTTTAGAGTTCATGAAGACTTTTATGCAAAAGAGCATGCAGCTAGCAGTCTTAATTTATAGAAGATATTTATCCTTCTTTCCTGGATGTGGGGCCGGCCATATGGTCACTTACCAAAATATATTTGATAATCAATCTAAAATAAGTGCATAAATACATAGTCATACCAATCAAATTTCTTATTACTGAAAAAAAAAATGTTATCTGAAATTTCTTATTTTTTACTACTGTGGATCAAATTTTATTGTTTATTAAATTGAACAGTAATTAAGTCATCTCTTCTCTTTCTTAAAAAAAAATAATAATAAATGGGCAAACTATATAAATACAATTTTGCTCATTAAGATAGCATTCCTGCATTCCTGCATGTCCTCTTAGACTAGTTCAGATTCAAACTCTTGCTGCCCATGCAATTTAAACTTTTAGACTTTTCTACATTAATTGCCGTGACTTTATTATAGCCATCTTAACTGACCGAACATATAAAAGTCTTTACTGCATGTGTACATCATTGATTGGTGAACAAGAAATTGACGTTTAATAATGTTGACTTGGATGAGACTAAAAACCAATCCCATTAATTAAATAGCGAGTTGTTGACATTAATTAATTAATTATTAGGAGATTGGTACTATTTTCTATCAAAACTCACCAAATTATTACGAGATTTTATCTGCCTCATATTGGTTGCGACTTGCGAGCATATATTCGGAAATTAAATGTTTTTTTTTTCTGCTTAATATTCATATCACTAACGTACAAATCATTTCACAAATTGTAAGGACATTTTGGTTATATTATTAGGTTTTATAACAAAAAAATAGTGATAGCGTCTCACCTGGTCCGCCCCTTACATAGGGGTGCAAACGGATCGGATAGTGGTAAAATTATATTCTTATCCGTATTTTTTTTTTCGGATATGGATACAGATCGGATATTAGTCGGATACGGATACGGATCGGATATTAAACGGATATTAAACGGATATGAATACGGATCGGATATTATCAAATACAAATATGGATACAGATATATATAATTCGGATTTCTAATTCAAAATATATATCTATTTAACTAAAATTTAAAATCAACATAACCATATCTTTATTCAAAATATACCAACAAAAAATAAATTCTCTATAAACATACATAATTTTAAAATTAAAAATAACTTGATATATTTTGTTAGGATATCAATCCTATCACCATATTCCGATCAAGATCTATAATCTCCATCTATTTCCTCAATAAAAATTAAAACTTATATCTAATTAAAAAAAGAACTAATGACCCGTTTGAATTCCAAAAATTCTTAATGACTTGTATCTTATTCAGATAAGAGATAACATAAAGTTAATACATAGCTATAGGACAATAAATTGAATTAATAAACGAATACAGTGGAATCCGAAAATTTTGCATTACTAAGTTTGACTGTGTTTAATGATTAAGTAAGTTTGACATACTGGGAATGGAATCATAGGGAGTAGAAAAGTACTTCATAATTGTCGGCAGCGGGAATTGAAATTTGAGAAACAATCAAATACGGAAACTTCAAAAGATAGAAAGTAGGAAACCCAAAATAAAAAACCGGATATCTGACAAAATAAAAATAAAAATATGCGGATACGGATAATTATCAGTATTCGTATCTGCTTCTCATATTAAAACCAAATCCGTATCCAAATCTGCATATTTTGTATCCGTATCCGTATCTACAAATTATCCGTATCCGACTATCCGAATCTGAAAATCTGGATACGGTCGGATAATCCGTTTGCACCCCTATGACTTGCATGTGCTCTTTTATCATATTAATTTGTCGTCATGAGACAATAGTGTGTGTGTGTGTGTTCATTAAACAACATCAAGCTATCAACTTTACGAAAATCCATTTTTCTTACACGCAATACGGCTGTACACAAAGCCACCATTAGCTTTTTTTTTTCTCAGCAAAAGTGAGTTAAGCAATGAGCAATAAGGTTGGTGAAAATTCAAAATTTTGACTTAAAATAACTTATAACTTAAAGCTTGTTACGTACGTAATTAAGATTGATTATATTAATATATATGTGTATATATATAGAGGAGGAATCCAATTACACCATTTTATGGTGGCACATCTTGACACCATATGTTTATAGGTATTTTGTGTAATTTTAAAGTCTAAACAGTCGATTCAAACCGTTTAATATGATCTCCATATTAAAATGTTCTTGGAGACCAAATTTGACATATTTTAGAATTTTTTTAGTATTTATTAAGATGTGTGCCAAATTATTTTTTTAGACAATTTTGGACCAATATTGAAAAACAACGATTTTCAAAAATTCTAAATAAATACTAAAAAAATCCAAAACATGTAAAATTTGGTCTCCATGTACATTTTAATATGGGGACAATGTTGAACGGTTCGGACCGACTGTTTGGACTTTGAAATCACAAAAATAACTTATAAAATTATAGTGTCAAGATGTGTCACCATAAAATGGTGTAATTGGATCCCTCCTCATATGTGTGTGTGTGTGTGTGTGGAGGGATCCACTTACAATATTTTGGATCTTACAACATTCAATTTTACGATTTTCAAAGTCCAAACCGTTCAACATTATCTCTATATTAAAATTTGATTTGAGATAAAATTTTACATTTTTTGAATTTTTTTACTATTTATTAAGTATTTTACAAAATTGTTTTTTTCAGTGGCCCAAAATTGTCTAAAAATAACAATTTTGTAAAATACTTAATAAATAGTAAAAAAAAATTAAAAATGTAAAATTTGGTCTCCAAGCACATTTTAATATAGATATCACATCTAACTGTTTGGATCGACTGTTTAGACTTGAAAATTGAAAAATCAATTGGTTGCACCACAACTCCGGAACAAACGTTTTGATATTAGCCAACCTCTATATCAAAACGTTTGTTTCTAGACCGTGAAACAAACGCTTCGGTTTTTATATTTTCAAAGTCCAAACAGTCGATCCAAACCGTTTAATATTCAATCTATAATAAAATATGCTTGGAGACCAAATTTTACAAATTTTTATTATTTATTAAGGCAAATTTAAAATAACTCTTTTCAATGATCTAGAAATTTTTTCACTATTTATTAAAATCAACTATTTAAAACTGACTTAATATATAGTTAAAAAATTAAAAAAAAAATGTAAAATTTGGTCTCCAAGCACATTTTAATAAAGAGATCATATCTAACAGTTTGGATTGACTTTTTTATACTTTGATAATTGAAAAACAACTTAGTTGTGCGGGACCTCAGGAACAATCGATTTGATATTAACCAACTTCTATATATATATTTATATTTTTTAACTATTGGCCGACCCTGTAATTTTAAGTTCTAGCTATATATGACTTTTATGTGGTGGAAAGAGAGATTAATATAACGCTTTCGTATGTATATGATTAAATAAATAAACTGATGTCTTATAATCATCATTTTTAATAAGTTGGCTATACAAATATATACTTTATAATCGTCAAATCTTATTTTCCTTTTTTTTACTTCTTCAAGATCTAAATTATATATTATTTTTTTTTCTAATGACACGATGATTTATTATATGTGCATTTGAAGTTAATATCAAAACACGATGAATGATTTTTCATTAAAAATAATTAACCTAACAAGTTTTGCATGTGTTGTGAGAGAAAGACAAGAGATTTTGAATGATCTGCACATGCAATTATTACTTGTTTCAAAATATCATGGATTATATAAATGATGCCAACTGTTGTTTATATATAAGCAAAAGAAGAAAAAAAAAAACATCATCAAATAAGAGTCTAACTTTAATATTTTAATAGAAAATTATAATAAAAATAATTTGTCATATATTTATGATTTTTATATGTTTTTAAGTTTGCATGAGACATCAGAGAAAATTAATAAATTATATGAAAAATTCTAGGCCACTTAAAAACAATAGGCAAACCGTCTATCTTTCTAAAGATTGATTTCTTAAATACACGGTGAACTGAGATTTTAATGTTGAACACTATGCAAAAAAGGAATTTCCCAGATAAATGGGAAAATGGAAAGATAGTTTATGTGATTATTTCAATAGAAAATGGCAGTAGTGTGTCCATTTGTCTAAAAACTATCTTTCTATCTATTCTTAAACTCAAATGCAAATTTAAAAAATATATATTTTATGTGATTATTCCTATAGAAAATAGGTGTATGATGAAAGGTTTGTTGGTTGATACACCAAGGATTGTCAATTTGTTAGTTAATTATTCCTATAGAAAATGGGTGTACGATCTCACAACAATATGAAATTTATGCTCTATTAGCATTTTATATTGAAAGTTAAATAAAAAAATTAAAAATTAAAATAAAGTTATTACACGCTCATCATATCATGCACATGCATGAGAAAATACCTTGTGGACTTATTTTGATATGGGAATCAGGAGGTTTACGATTACAAAATATATATTAATTTGGAGAATCACAATTAATTTAGTAATTAATTATTATCTTTGTGACATGATTGTGACATTTTGGTTTGCGGTGAATTTCAAAAAATAGTAAAAATATAGTTCATATTGCGCATTAAGGGTGTTAAGTAATGTTGTTCTCTCAATTATCAAGTTTTTGAGATGTTGAAATTACTATGTAGATAATTAAAAATAATAATTTGTAGAATTGAAGTATGTTTAGGCAACATACTCAAAATGCATCAAATTTGATGCATTGCCCTCAACAGAGATTACAAAAAAAATTGATGGCTATATTTTCAATTCCAAGTTTTTACTTATGCCAGCTTAAATGACATATCCAATTTTCTACTTATTTTGCCTTCTCTTTTTATTGCCACCTTATTTGTTGACGACGATAATTGTTATTACATTATTTATAAATAGGATTTTCGTTTCAAAGAAGCATTTGCACCAAAAGAGAAGTTAAATATATATAATCTTTAACCCAAAATAATTATAATGATCTCAAATTAGTAAACATTGCAATGAAAGTCTCCTATTAGTTAACAATATTATCTTAAAATTAGATTCATCCGTATGCGCCATAAAATTTTCTTGCAATTTACAAGTTGAACTTATACATATTTGGTCTCTTTGTTTAAAAATAATTAATGCGAGTAAAGGTCCAATTGGAGTTCATTTGAAATAGATCCGTATAAAGATCGAATGTAGAAATATATATACACTTCTTATTCCGTATATTTTCCATATATAGCGAAAGAAATGGAAGCAATATATTATGCATCTCTAAGAAATCCCAAAAAAATTGTTTCATTTCCATAATCTATGTATTTCCATAAGGAAATCAAGCCATTCATTTTCTTTCCTTTCATCCTTCTCATCTCTATCGCTCTCCTATTTTTCCATTTTTATACCTCCTTTAGCCCCCTCAAATTTTTTCATATATTCTTAAACTCAAAAGCAAATTTAGAAAATGGTGTCTGTGATTATTCCAATGGAAAATGGGTGTATGATGAGAGGTTTGTTGGTTGGTACACCGAGAATTGTCAATTTCTCGATCCAGGATTTCAGTGCAGAAAAAATGGCCGCAACGACACTCGATTTCTCCATTGGAGATGGAAGCCTCACGGCTGTGATCTTCCCCTGTATGTATTTACACAAATTCTGATTGTTTTTTTTTATATTTTTTTCTCCGGTACTTTTTTATTCGCATAGATTTATGTAATTCTGTTTGCACCATTCAATAAAAGCTCAAGACGTTAAAAGGTAGAAAGCGCTCAAACAATTAATATAAATTATATATTCTCTCTGGCATTTTCTATTAAAAGCTAATTAAATAAAAGAATAAAAATTGAAATAAAGAAATAAAATTATTACAAGTCATCATATCCTGCCCATGCATGCATATACACACACAGAGGAAAAGACCTTACAGACTTATTTTGATGGGAATAAAGAGGTTTAAAATTAAATATAAATTAATTTGAAGTATCGTAATTAATTTAGTAATTAATTATTGATTTGTGATTGATTGTAGATTTGAAATTTAATGTCTATATTGAAAATGAGTTATTACCCCTTATTTAAACTTATATGAATTAGTAATATTAGTTTACACATTGTCTAATGAAACTTAACAGGCCATAATATACCATCTTGATTTTCATTAAAAATGAAACCAATTTGTAATACCACAAGGACTTATATACTCTTTTCACCTTTATGATTTGTTTACAGAATTTTTTTGAGTAAAGGTTGGAGGTCAAGCCACCCAACTATTTAATACTTTGTTATTACAACAAAAGATTTCCCCCATCTGAGTTTCGAACCCATGACCTCTCATATAGAAGTCATGTGCCTTAGCCACTAGACCAAAGGCTAGTTCTTTGATTTGTTTACAGAATTCAAACTTGCCTTAAATGAACTATAAAAACAATAGTGACTTGATTAGTTAACTTTACTTAGGTTTAATGCGAAAGAGATACTAGAGCGAAGCACAAACAAGAGAATAGTATTTGTTGGAGACTCAATTGGGAGAAATCAATGGGAATCTCTGATTTGTATGCTATCCATCAACGTGTCGAACCCGTCAAATATCTACGAGCAATTTGGAAACCCCATAACCAAGCACAGAGGCTTCCTATCCATGGTTTTCAAGGATTACAACCTAACCGTTGAATACTATCGTGCACCTCATCTAGTTGTGGTTGATCGATTCAAGCCGCAAAACGCTTCTTTTTCTGGTTTGCGGGGAGCAATACGGGTCGATAAACTACCGCACTTTGCTTACAAGTGGGCCGGTGCAGATTTACTGGTACTAAATACTGGTCATTGGTGGAACATAGACAAGACTTTGAAAATGTAAGTTTTAATGAGGGGTACTAAGTAATAACCTCTCATGCATGGAACATAGACAAGACTTTGAAAATGTAAGTTTTAATGAGGGGTAATAACCTCTCATGCATCTAAACGACAACCTCTTTGTCAGAATCTTCAATTTAGGCAAACAATTTTATTTGAATAGGAAATTTGAGCACTGAATTCTGACTTTTCTACAGGGGAAACTACTTTCAAGTGGGCCAAACTGTCAATCATACAATGGATATTAAAGAAGCATTCCAAAGATCTATGGAAACGATTAAATCTTGGGCCTTGAATAACCCAAAATTATTTAACAGTTACATCTTTCTTCGGAGTTATGCTCCCATTCATTTCATGTAAGTGGTTACCTTGCAAGTAAAAAGAATTGTTCGCCAAACAAGAGGCAATTTTTCTAATTTGAATTTGTTGGTTTAAATTGTAGGAATGGTACATGGAAGCATCACGGGACTTGTGCGTTAGAGTTGGATCCCTATACTAACACAAACAGTTTCCGACCCGAATTATGGACCAACCCGATCATATCGAGTACAATAAAACATATGAGAAACCATGGCATGAGAGCTAGCATTTTGAATGTCACATACATGACAGAATTCCGAAAAGATGGTCATCCTTCGAAGCATCGTGAACCAGGAACGCCACCTGGCGGACCTGAAGACTGTAGCCATTGGTGCTTGCCAGGCATCCCCGATAAATGGAATGAGATATTGTATGCAAACCTCTTGTCGTATGGATATGATCAGAAGTCAAGAACTTCATGATATATAAATATTTTCACAGTGATTCTTATTTTATTTTTCTGTGATTATAAATTGAAAGCATACTAGATTTATGATTGAAAAAGAATTAAAATATAGGAGAAAAGCAAATAGAAAAAGAAATCCAGATAGTGTACTAAAGAAAAGTTAATAATTTTTTTGATAGTGTTTAGTGCTGAAAAAATGTAGTTTTTGTCAACATATAATCAATTCTGAATTTGTTTTTTTAATAAGGATGCTCAGTTTATACCTTCAAGAAAGATTATACCAAGTTTTTGTACATATCTTAGTAGTGTTGAAGATTAATATTTGCACCTTGTGCTTTTGTTGGTTGTAGATGCCTATTGCATTTACTGATGATATCTATAGCATCAGGCATTCTTTTCTTCTTCTTCTTCTTCATCTTTTCTCCATTGTTGAGATAGAGTAACATGAATGTTACTCTAAACAAATTGACAGTTCAATTCAAAGATTCGGATATAGTGGCAAAGTTTAGGGACCTATGTTGAAAATTACCTCTCTAGTAGTCCAGTGGCCCCACCTGTAGAATGTTCAACACATATGAGACTCAATTACTCAACTATATATAGTTGGGTTAATTTTATATTTACCCTTGATAACTTATTTACCCTTAGTACTCTTTTTGTTATATCTAATATATCCCTCAACTATGGATTTATAATTGTATACCACAATACCAGTGGGTACCTCTTGCTATTGTATTGTATTCAATATGAATGTTGAAGTTACAGATTTGTTGGCACAGTTTCTAAAAATCAACTTTAGTTTTAGTTTTAATATGCTTAATACTTGTGTGTATCCTATGTTAAAGTCTGATCTAAGTTCAGTTTTAGTATCTATTACTTCCGAGGCAGAAGAGGTCAGTTTTAGTATCTATTCACTGGTACCATTGGTCAGGGGTGGACCCAGCCTATTACAAGGGGGGGAGCAGCCGCCCCCTCTGGATTTCGAGTTTTAGTGGAGATTTATCGGTTCCGACTGGTTTTGCTCCCTCCTGGAAATTTGTTTGCCCTCCTCTGAATGTTTAATTGGTAATTCGAGTTAAATTTATAGTTAAAAATAAAATAAATTTCTTGAAATATGATTGGTAATTATAATTATATATCAGAATATCATAAATTACAAGTCAGATCATTATAAAGTATAAGTTAAATTATTATTTTTTATTAAATACTCAATTAGTTAATGGGTTTAAATCCGATTCGATATTTTTTTGCCCCCCCCCCCCCCTGGCGAAAATCCTGAATCCGCCCTTGCCATTTGTACAAGATTTTTTCTTTCTTTGTATTATCTCTGTTGAAGTGCTAATAAACTTGATGCTACACACCAGGGTGCTGATATTAGCACAATGGCATCTTATATTAACACAACAACTTCAAATTTTCAAATTTTATAGACAATTTTACCCTTCATATATATATTTTTTCAAATGCTATTTTTTATTCCAGTAATTATGTAATCTTCTAACATGAGGACCATTTAATAGTTACTATATATCTCTCATTGTTAGATCTTCATCTAATTTGAAATAACAACAAAAAAAGAATATTAACCCATACATATATCTCTGCTTGTATTGTACATCAATAGTTTTAATTTTTGTTAAATATGTATTTCGGTCCTTTTTTGTTTCAATATATTTAGTTGTATGAGAAATATAAAAATAGATTTTACTACATGATCTATCTTTTTTGCTTAACAAATTCAAATTGCTTTATTTATTTTTAATAACCGCAAATACAAATTCAAAATAACACACCACTTAAAAAAAACTGCAACAAAAGTATAAAATTATTACAGCTAAGCAAATGCAAATACTATGCTTTAATTAATAACATACTGAGAAAAAAAATATATAATTTATGCTTTTCTCAACTCAACAATGGAGCTTATATTCAAAATAGTGTTGAGAGAAGTAGTAAGATGGCTCTTTAATTCATTAAATTTTGTTGAGGTAAAAAAAAAATATTTCTAGTATTAATACAATTTAATTAATTTGACGTATTCGTTTATATTACAGGAAAGCATTTATGTTTAGATAATTTTTTGAAAACTATTAATGTTTTTTTATATGATCATATATTATTTGTTGTCATGTAATTTAATAATAGATTTTAATTTTGTCTCTAAATATCCACACAAATAGTAAATTAATATCAACAAATATAGTAAATTAATATCAGACACGAAAATATTTAGATTAATTTCAATCCAAATAAAAAATCACGTAAAATACAAATTTATTTTAATAAACTAAGTATGTGAGGAAATAAAGAAAAACAATTATTAATGTAAGAAATTATGGAAGTAAATAGCATAGAAGGCTCAAATTGTATACGGTTGGTGAACTAATAAAATACATGTTTGTTTCTTCACATTAATGACTATTTGTTATTTGTTTTATTTTCACAACTGAAACTTAGCCCTAAAACATTTGAATTTTAAAGAATTGAAAATAATAAATTAAAAGCTCATTCTTTACAAATGAAAAAATCATTCCATCGAACAACTCTGTTAGATAATACTTTATGTCAATGAGAAGTGTATTGGCAATTAATTGAGTTTCTAGTATCTTTTTTTATTAAATCATGATAATATATCACAAATGTAGTTTGTACCATTTTGTTATCTAAACTCAGCAATTGAAAAGTTGTACATACCGCCTAATGCATAATCAATAAAAAGTGAGAAAAACAAAACGACATGTGATGCAAAAAAAAAAGTATTTAATGGTACAAATTCGATTAAGTTGATTAAAGTCACTACAAAGAAAACTTGTTTTTATCTTCTTTTTTACTGCAAGAAATGATGCTTAAATTTTTTGTTGTTGTACTTCTCAAGTTTGAAAAATGAAATATTCCCTTCAAGATTTTAGTAGAGTACTAGATGTTTAGTTAAATAAATAAATAATCAGTGATCTTTAATATAAAGAAAGTTCTTCTAAAAAAGATATGGTATCTAGAGAGAATTGAAGCAAGGACATATATGTCCATACAAGTAAAAAATCTAAATTTGTTGTGTTAATAAAAAAAATTATTGTGTCAATATCATCACCCTACACACCATGGTAAATATTGCATCATATATATCATGCATCACTAGATGTACCCATACATTTCATAATTCATTTCAAATCAATTAAAAAGTTAACATCAGCGATAAGGTTGTACCGTACAGTTGAAAGCAATAAAACAGCGGAGTGAAAAAATAAGATTGCAAAGGGTGCATCATATTAGAGAGAGTGGAGGAGCGAAAAAACAAGGGAGAGCGCCGGTGTGAGAAAACAAGGGTACATTTCTCTTTTATTCTTTTAATTAGGGAATTAACTATGGTTAATTTCATAGTTATTGTGTAATGGGTAAAAAAGAAAGAGTTTTAAGAGTTGAGGGATGAATTAGATAAATCAAAGTGTTCAGAAGTAAATAAGAAATTAAAGAAAAAATATGTAAGGATATACAGAAAATTAACTGTTGTGATATCAGAAGATCTCAGAGAAGACTCATCATCGATCAATCAAGACCCACAGAATATTTGCTCAGATAGTCAACATCTCAATCAGTGATTAGTTTCCATATTTACAATTATACAAATCTATATAATTAAGTAATTAGATAGACAGCTAGCAAATCATTTTAGGAAGTGCTAACGGCTATGACAGCCACAAGAGGCTATAAATAAGCAATGTAACCTCATGTACTAATCAGAAAAATATATACAATCTTTCATCAAAAATATCATTAACCCTTGACTGAATATATATTGTCAATCACATTTCTCTTCTTTGCTTCTTTTTCTTTTCCAGTTTTAGCAGATAACTTTATTTGTTCCAAGATATTGATTTGTGAGCAAATTTTAATGCTCACTGAATTGAAGTTGAAATTTAATGATCTTTTTAACGTGCATGAACATATCCTAAAATTATTCAATATTTGGTTTGTATAATTTGAATTTCATTTGTGGGTCTCTTTTTGAAAAATCAAAGCACCAGTAGATCAGTCTTTGAGAGCAGACATTGATGGATATCCTCATCAATGCATTAAAAAAAACTAACATAAATATATAGTACAGAGTAGCAAACTCATAGATTAAGACTAATAATACAATGTATACATAATAAGAAACCTCTGGCAAATGAACAATTGGATAAACCTTTCCTTGAAACTGAATACATCAAACCTTTGAATAAAACAATGTATACGCATGAACATATTAATTATACAGGATAAGAACATATCTGATGCCAAAGTATACGTAGACATGAACACACTACTGTCGGATCCAGACTAGATATCGACAAAGCGAGATTAAAAATAACGCTTAATTTCGTATGTATATAAATTAAAAAAATAAACTGATTCTGTACAAATCATTCTTTTAATTAGACCGATTAATCAGTCGATTAATCGTTGGAAGTGATCAAATTGTCACGAATTTTCTTGACTAATCAGTTGATTATTTATGATTAATCGTATGACAGTATGTATCATGCCTATTTGACGAGCGCATACCGTTATTTACAACACATACTGCTTATAATTGTCATTTTTAAAAAGTTGTGTATAGTCTATACAAATATTTTGTAATTGTCAAATGTTATTTTCCATTTTTTACTTCTTCGAGATCTAAATTATATATATAATTTTTTTTCGACACGATGGATTTATTGTATGTACGTGCATTTGATGTTAATATCGAAACACGATGAATGATATTTCATTTGATATAATTAACAAAACAAGTTTTGCATGTGTTGTGAGAGAAAGACAAGAGATTTTGAATGCCCTGTCATGCAATTATTACCTGGTTTTTATTCAAAATATCATCGATTATATAAATGATGCTAACTATTGTTTATATATAATTAAGCAAAATAAAAATCATCAAATAAGAGTCTACTTTAATATTTTAATAGAAAATTGTGATAAAAATATTTGTCTTATATTTATGATTTTTATATGTTTTTAAGTTTGAATGAGACATCAGAGAAAATTAATAAATTATATGAGAAATTATGAGCCACTTAAAAACAATATGCAAACCATCTATTTTTCTAAAGATTTATTTTTCGAAAACATTAGACTCGGTGAACAAAGATTTTAATGTTGTTCACACTATGAGAAAAAGGGGTTTCCTAGATAAATGGGATAATATATATAGAAAGATAGTTTAAGTGGTTTTTTCAATAGAAAATGGCAGTAGTATATCCATTTGTCTAAATGTTCTGGCATTACGGAAACTATCTTTCCATCTATTTGTGAACTCAAATGCTAATTTAAAAAATAGTTTTGTGATTATTTCAATAGAAAATAGGTGTACGATAAAAGGTTTGTTAGTTGGTAGACCGACATATAATGGCCGTTTCTTCTATTGCGGGCTTTGCACGGCGATCGCATTTGTTTTTGCATGGCACTGATTTCATCGATCATTGGATTGGTCTATCCTTTTGGCCATGTTTGCTGTGAAACAACACTCTCAAACATGTACAAGAAGTTAATTTAATTTCAATGGTAATTGTTTATCCAATGCTAATTTTTGAAAACATAGTTAAAGGGTTTAAAACAACATTCTATAATCCAAAAAATAAAAAATAAGAGAATACTATATTCCAATAAAATGCTGGTACTAGCTAAACTGCATGGATATAGTTTGCTTTACCTTCCTAGTGCCAACTAAATTTGTGCTTGAACGGTAGAAAAGTATCCCTCATACGGCATGTTGAGAAATGTGAGTAAACTTGGTAGCTTTGGCTCAAGCGCAACAGCTCTCATAATTGTTTCCTCTGCTTGATCAACTTTGTCGAGTCTGATGACACCAACACATATAGAGAAAATCACTATATTTTGTAATGGAAAATGACGAAAAGCTAATACAAAATAGATATTTTTCCGAATTATTTATCACAAACGTGTTTTTGAGTCATTTTGTCAGGTTTTGAAGAAAATTGCGTATTTAGGTAAAAAAACAAAGCAAATATGTCCAATTTACGCGATTATTAAATATAGTCTCAAATTAGGACATGGTGTATGCAACAGTCTACACGAATTGCATAACACCCAAGATGGCGAAATTATATGAAAATACGCTAAGTCTGGAAGCAGTGCAGATTCAGTCTATGCCGCAAGCTCGAGAAACAAAATATTAAAATTATTTATTGTGACACTATTTAATAGTCAATTTATCTTCTCTGTGCATGACAACAACACTTGGTTCTGTACTTGAAAAAAATACCGATGTGCACTATTTTTATTAGAGTGAAATCCTTACCCAAATAAATCAAGTTTTGTCGAAATAAGCTTGATTTCTAACTCAAAACAAAATTCAAATATTACGAACCGTTTAATGAGCATGAGTCAACTCGAGCATTTAACATGAGCACAACTGTCAACTCAGTATTATCTCTCAACTCGAGTCGACTCGCTCATTAAGCTAATGAGCCAAGTTTTAGCATATTCCAACTCGCTCAAACTCGTTTGTTAATCACCCCTAGCGGTGGATATGTCTCTTTATATATCTACTGGAGAAATAGGTGTCTCAAAATTAGATTTACCTCACAAGCCCATTCATTTAGGCCCAAAATAAACCTCTATTTTCTGAAATGAATAGCTGGGGTTGGTTCATATTCAGACAGATAAGAAGGCCCAAATGTCGGTTTATCTGGTCACAATAAAACAAGCGCACCCCAATAATTATCGATAATGGATAGGCATCAGCCCGTCGCTGTGCACCACTAGGCAGAAGACTCGCCGCTTTCATTCTCACAAGTAACAACTCACGGGCTCAAATTACCTGAAGTAACAAAATATTTCTATTTATATCTAAACCGTCAATCAGAATCCGCACGATTATTAAAGCCTCCGTTGCATTCCAACTCCGTCCGGATTCTGATCGGACGGTCCAAATATAAACATAAATATTCCGTTATCTCAGAGGAAATGGACTCCTCACGCGATAGTTGCAAGACAACATTTATTGAATTCCCTATCCCCAATAAAAAGAAAAAAGAAGTTTTCAAAAAAAAAAAAAAAGAGAGAACAAAAAAACTCAAATCTCAAACTCGGGGAACCCATTTTTACAGAGTAGTTTTTAGTGCGTACAGAGTTCGAATTTTTGATGGACCAAAATACCCCTGATCATCAGCGTTCGAATTTTACAGAGTAAATCTTCTGCCTTTGATGTAGGGGTATTTTGGTCCATCAAAAATTCGAACTCTGTACGCACTAAAAACTGCTCTGTAAAAATGGGTTCCCCAAACTCGCCAAAACGACGCGCAACACATAAATCCTTTTAGATTCTTTGCCTCTATCCCTCTCTCTTTCTTTCTACCAGACCAAACCCTAAAATCTAATCCGGTCGTCTAATGGAGAGGTCGTTCGAGGCTTGGGATGAGGTACAGCGCCATGGCCAAGACTTGATGGATAGGGTGGCGCAGGGAGTCACTGGATTCATTCAGTCGCAGATCGTCACCCCTCCAGTTCCGTTCCAGTGGCCTCCCACCCCGGTAAAGGCGCCATTTGTGCTAGACGAGATCGGAGGTCGCCTGGGCGAAGCTGGAGCTGAGATCGGGAATTACTTCAATGGCGTTGTGCAACAGTTCTTCAGACAGCTCCCTCCTCCTTTTCGACTTGAGGAAGAACAGTCATTCATCGAGCCTAGGTAGGTTCTGATTACTGGGAAGTTTAAGTGAAAAGGGTGTGTATTTGAGTTAATTTTGAGAAATCTCAGAATTGGTAGTTTTTTTTTCTAGCTATTGCTGATAAGATTTTGAAGTATATAGGTTGCAAGAGTAGTATTATGTTTATCACTTCTATTTATGCGCTTGGCATTAGGTTAGACTTGTATGATTTTTAGTGATTTAGCACCTAGATTGATTTAGGCCTTGGGAACTTTAGGTTTTTCAATAAATAATATGATAGTCCGAGTAGTAATAAGCAGATAATTGAAGAAGTATTTATGGTTTGGTGTATGGGAAGAAAGCAATCCAAATCACAAAGCAAATTCCTGCCACGGGGTGATTCAGAAACTAATCAAAACAAAATTTTACCCTGAAATCCAGATTTATGATAAGTTAAAGAAATTCTATTCTTATATTCCTACTCTTCTCTTGGGTTATGCGCCAGGTTAGTTTCTCATTCTTCCACCTCACCCTCAGCAGTTGAAAGGAGGTGGGATGTTTCCGATATGGGATTAGTTGTGGCACAAATTGGGAACCAAAAAGTTATCGAGACAGAACAGGTGGCTGATTTGGCAATTGGGACAGTTGGCGAGATGCCAGAGGATGATAGAGATGAAGACTTGGAAAGATTGGATTCTGAAGCCAGCTTTTCTGGGCAACTCAAGAGACCTCATGTAAGAAAATTTGATGGCAGTAAAGAAGGTTTAGATTTTGATAATCTTATTTATGTCCCCAACCATAAAGGAAGAATTTTTTATTTGTGACCTTTAAGTTTCTAGAATAACTTTCAGGTGGCAGGGTAACTGGTCATTTTCTGTAAAATGACTTCTAGTCTGTGTTCTAGGTGTATCTTTCTTGCATGGCAAGCTCTTATGCTTCATGCTTATAGTGTGAATCTCTTGGCATTATCTTGCATGTACATGTAACTGTATGGTGTTTGTGGTGCATTTGTTGTTCTATCTGTGCATGGTGTTTTGCCTCTCAGAGTTGCTAAAGGAACTGGTTTTGAAAGAAAACAGATTGAATTTTGTTTTTGTTTTAAAAGAAGATTCACTCACCAGCTCTTTGGATCACCTATGCTGGAGCCACTCAGAAGGCGCCACATAGTACGGTCAACTTCTAAAGAATGGTATGTTGAAGTGTTGGGACTTAGACACTGTACATGCCATCTCCAAATGCAATTTAGTGATGCCACTAATCCTCAAAACTTGGTAGCACTAGCAGATTGCTAAAGAATGGTATCTTCAGACCAAGTCGGTGTAATCAACTGATGACATTATTATAAAACAGGGTACAGTTAACATAACGGCGACCTATGACAGTAGAAATCGGGAAACAGAAACCTCTGTAATGGCAAGAGGAGACTTGTGGAGAGTAGAGGCTTCCCGTGGCAGCAACCTTAGACCTGGCAGCGACAGCTCATCTCTTTTCCTCGTGCAGCTGGGGCCTGTCTTGTTTGTTCGTGACTCGACTCTTCTTTTACCTATTCATCTCTCGAAGCAACACCTCCTTTGGTATGGCTATGATAGAAAGGTACAGATTTTTTTTGTTTCCTTTTATCATAATGTAATATAATCAGTTAATTGGACATAACCAAACTAGTACAGTTTTTCGTGGTACTATACTGATATTTGATGGATGATGAAGTGTTTTCTGGCATGATGTTGCTTTTTAATCATTGATTGTGCCCCATTGTTACAAGTATAAAACATTAGTAAATGTAAGGGGCCAACCAAAATATTGAAAATGATTTTAATAAATTTTCATTTCCTGTTTGTTTTGTTACAGAACGGATTGCATTCTCTTTGTCCAGCAGTATGGTCAAAACATAGGAGATGGTTGCTGATGTCAATGATTTGTCTAAATCCGCTTGCCTGTGTGAGTATTACATTTTTCATTTATCATATTTATTTTCTTTTTGATGGAACTATAATAGCCTTGCTCATAACTAAAATATTGAAAATCCTAAATTTAAACAATCATATTCAAGTTAACTATACCTCTCCCTCATTTATTCATTTATTTGTTTGTTTGTTTATTTACTTATTTATTTATATTTTTTGTATTGAGAGGGTTTGTTTGACTGGGAGTTCATGATTGTCTTTCACACACTGCGTAAGGGTGATTATAAGTAAATAAGATCCGCATTTTGGTTGATTCACTTATTGAATTTATTATTGTTTATGTTGCAGTCATTCATGGATTTGCAATGCCCAAATGGGCAGCTCACATATGTTGCCGGCGAAGGCTTCTCAACTAATGCCTTTGTACCAGTTCTAGGTGGTTTGCTTCAAGCTCAAGGGAAATATCCCGGTGAAACTAGAATTAGCTTCTCTTTTAGGGTTAGTGTCCATAGTTCTTCTCATTAGTTCTGCTCTTTTGCTCATTATTTTGAGAGCTTGTGGGATGTTTCGAGAAAAATGAGAATTATCACTCTTGACATGATAGAAGTTGGAAATGATCTTCATGCTTATCTAGTTTGGAAAATTTATCTCCTATTCCAGCTTCTTAATTAGTATATAGACACAGCCCTCATATTCGTCCCCTTTATTGAGACAACAAGAAGAACAGTTAGAAAATTTGACATGGACATGTCACTTTTTAGTTATAGTTTTGTAAATACTAGTTCTTGTTATAAGGTTGTGTTGTGGTATTATGAGATGTTGCTTGGTGTTTATGAAATTTCATATCTTTATTCACATTCTTGGACTAACTTTTTGAACTTTTTTTTTCTCAATAGAATAAATTTCGTACCAGGGTAACACCAATGGTACGATGGCCTGATAATTCATTCTCAGTTGGAGTCGAACAACCCATGGCATGGAAAGAAAATGGCATCATGATTAAACCTAGCGTTCAACTAAGGTTTGTAGACTGATCATAGTTGTCAACTGGATGTATAATTTACCGGCATATGTTTCACAATTACATTAGTAGAATATTTAATAAGTGATAAATCTTGTCTAAATAAGATTTTTTTTAATCAGCTTATGCCCCACCTTTGGAGGGAGCAACCCTGGTTTTCGTGCCGAGCTAGTACATTCGATATATTCCCTCAAAGAGGATATAAATGTGATTTGTGGTTTTTCTTCGTCTACACACCCTTCTGCATTTGCTTCTTTAGCTGTAAGTTAAATTTTCTAATGCAAAAATAACTAACATAAAATAGTAACAAGGCATCAGGCTTATTCTTTGAAGGTTTATGTCAGTGTGGCCATAATGTTGTCTTGTAGTCATAAATGTAGTATTGAGGTTTGTGTTGTGTTTTTGGCATCGATAAATATGCTAAAAATGTGAAATGGAGAGAAGTTAATGGTTAATAAGAATAGGGCTGTCCAAAAAGCTCGTAAGCTTGTGGCTCGCTCGCGACTCACATTGGCTCGATCGGTAACAGCTCGTTCGATAGTGGACCGAGCTGTTAACGAGCTGGCTCGCTAACAGCTCGGGCCAAAATTAACGAGCTGAGCTTTTGCCCAGCTCGGCTCGCCAGCTCGCGAGCTAGCTCGGCTGGGCACCAATTTGTGAATTTGTATGAATTTGTGTGTATTTTATACTATCAAACTTGATCCAGCTCGGTTCAGCTCGGTCCAGTTCGGTCCAAAAATGTTTGTAAAATTTATTTTCTTCTTAAAACAAGGTCCAACCAAACCCAGTGAGCCAGCTCGTGGCTCGCGAGCCACCTCGTGAGCTGGCTCATCACGAGTTTGAGCTGAGATTTTAGCTCGCGAGCTGCTAACGAGCTAGCTCGCTAACAGCTCGGTCCAGAATTAACGAGCTGAGCTTTTGCCCAGCTCGGCTCGAGCCAGCTCATTTACAGCCCTAAATAAGAAGGGGGTATCTGTAAATCGCCTGCTAACTGGCCCCACCCAAGAATGAATATAAGAAACATTTTCTTTGGGAACAAAATAGGAAGTGCAAGAATGGGGGTTGGATAATTTTTTTGTTAGCTGACAAGTTTTTTTTAAATTAAAATAAAATTTTAATTTGGGAGATGACTACGAGTATTTTAATTTTAATCCTTAATCCTTTATAATTTTTTTGTGTTTACAGATTGGAAGATCGAAATGGAATGGGCATGCGGGTAAATCGGGGGTAGTTATCAGCCTTGAAACCCCTCTTAACAATATTACAAATCCAGCTCTATCTGTTCAGTTGAATGGTAATTTTGAGTTTTAACAACCGACTCGCCAACTGTACACTGTTGTATATATAGGAAAAAAAATGCACTAATAAATAGCATTGAAGAAAGAACTAGCACTCTTTATAGTCCATGGAAAAGGGTACTTGGTGTAAATAGTGATGCAGTACTTTTTAATCCCCCACTGAGCATGAAATTGTAGTGTATTATTTTTGTTACCGGTTAGAACAACATCTTACCATAGTCGACAAATATTTAATGAATTTAAGAAATGGATGTGATAAAAAAGAACTTAGTCTTGTTAGCATGTCAATGAATGAAACTATGTAATTTTGTCTACTTGCCACGATAAGGACTCCTCAGCTTTTGATGTTACTTATATTATATTATTGGTGGCATGTATCATGGGGTTTCATTTCTTATACATAATAAAAGGATTTGGTTGTGTTCTATCAAACTTAGAAATGCAAGTCTGGATTTGGTGTTAGTTGTGGCCTCAATGCCTCATGACCTACATAGTACTTGTTATCAAACTAGGAGATTTGATATTATTAATTGGAGTAGAACTAGGGTGCTCCTAAGTTCACCCAACCTCTTGTGAACTTGACTCTAAAATATATCGAATCGACTTTAAACGATGAATCCAAACCGTTGAAATCCTTCTACTTAATGATTGATGCGTTTACATGTGAAAATTTTAAAGTTTTGAATTAATTTAATATAGAATCAAGTGGTCAAAGAAGTCCAAAAAATGAATGTATTAAAATTAATTTATAAACCTTAAACTTTTGACCATTTGACTCTATATTAAATTAATTTTAAATTTTAAATTTTTTACATGTAGACGCATTACTCATGAGGTAGAAGGGTTTCAACAGTTTGGATTCATCGTTTAAAGTCGATTCGATATATTTTAGAGTCAAGTTCACAAGAGATTTGGTGAACTTAGGAGCACTCTAGTTCTACTCTATTAATTGTTCATCATTCTTCAACTTAAATTTCTAAATTAATGCAAACAAGAATTTTAGTAAGAAAGCAACTCAGGGTGGTGGTTTAAGACTTTATTAATTATGGATTAACTTGATAATTTTAATACCCTTCAAAATTAAAGATTGTAATCTTCAAATTTGGTAGTTGGAATACAGTCTATCATACATACGCATCGTGCATGTTAATAATTATAAAATTTAATGAGTTATTTTAACGTTCATCAAATCAAATAGAATTTTGTTACGGTCTTACATTTTAGGACATTTGATGAAACACTAATCATCCAAATTATATAATACTAGGGCAAATAATAATCACTATATGAAATAGAATTTTGTTCAGCAAACTTAAGGCCGGTTTTTTATTAATCAAAATTAAAAAAATATATATCGTTAAAGAGAAGGTTTTTGAAAAATGAGTAGAATGGATCAGTTTTAACCCGTCCCACTTAATCCATCCAACTAATTATGGGGGCTGGTTGTTCTTCATCTTCTCTCTCTTTCCTTCCTTTTAATGAAAGTCTTTTCTCTTCTATTGGAGTACAATCTCAATGTTTTCTCTATTGAAGCACAGCCTTAGATGTCATTGAAATTGTTATGTTTTCAAACTCTGAACCATATACGTCATCTCTTTAATATTTCCTCTTTGATTTAAAAGTAATTAGTCTGCTTATTCAATAATTTATGCCGTTTGTAACTTGGTACTTTGGCCTTTTATTTAAAAAAAAAAATCAATAATTCATATAATTAATTCCACTGATCCCCTAGCTCTTTATTCTTGTGGTTTTTCGAGCTGGTTTTCTATCTCTATGCATTTTCTTCAATTTTATACAGCAATATTTTTGGGACTTGATTTTTCACGGAAGAAACTTTGTGGCACAAGGTAGCGTGATCAATTCAGTCATCCAGATTCCAGTGACAAATCAATTATTCGGGTTTTGTTCGGCGAGGTCAAAAATTCGTGATTTGGGAATAATTCGGGTATAATTAGGGAATGACTTGGTATTATTCGGATCAGAAATCTCAGTTTTATAAGAGAGAAAAAACAAAAATTTAACAAAAAAAAATTATTCTGGGAAAAATTCGTCAAACTCGGGAATAATTCGTAAAATTCACAAATTATTCGGAAATTATTCAGTTAAAGTTCGGTCAACCGAATAATTCGGCATTAGTTTCGGCATCACCAAAAAACCGAATAATTTGGGTATTATTAGCGAATCTTGTCATATGATCCAGATAGGTCGAACCGACTAGCTGCACACATCGCAACAATTCTGCAACCTTATCTGTGTTTTACCTGTGGTCAAGTGTGTTCAAAGAGAGCAGTTTGGGTCCGATGCCCATCGGTTCGATGGGTTTTATAATTGTCCGATCTGTTTTAAGAGTTGTGAGCTTGGTTTTAATATCGTGCAATTTGCTTTAATAATTCTGTGCACGAATCTTAAAGCAAATGGAATGATTATGGAGTCCATCGGACCCAAACTGCTCGTGTTCAAATGCTCCACACCAAATTCTTTACGGGGCCTCATTTACGGTTTGAGATTTGAGATTCGGGGGCAGTATTATTGGGCTATGAGATTCGTGCCAAGTTAAAATGAATGGTTCGGATTCAGTAATTGTAAAAGATTTCCTTGTGCTGTAAGAGAGAGGATGTGAATTAATTATTTACCTATATCATAGAAAAAGAGCACTTAAAAGTTAAAACCCTAGGTCGAAGAGCGACAAAACTTCAGTCTTGTTCCCCTCCCTCACTTCAAATTGAACAATCGAAGGTTGTACAAGGAAAGACAATTTATTAACTTTGATCGAAACCACGCTCCTTGTGAACACTCCTCTCCCTCAGGTATAGTCCCACATTCTCACCCCCCCCACACCCCCCCCCCCCCCCCCCCTCTCTCTCTCTCTCTCTTCCTGTGGATGCTCTGGACCTCATTTTAGTTCAACTAAAAGTTCGTTTTTCAAATTTTAGTTTCAGTTGATTTGTACAATATTTGATATGTATTCATTGATAGGTGCTGATTGTTGCTTGGGATTCGGTTTTTGCTTTCGTATCTTGACTACAAGTTAATCAAAATCACTCCAAATTAAGTGTCCAAAAGCATTTTCCGTAGTACTGAGTGAGTAATCCTTGGCAATGGGGACCCACCAATTAGAATCATTTGTAAGAGAGCGATGTAGATCGGGCACTCTTACTGTTAATGAAGCACATCGCCTGTTTGACCGGCTTCTGGCCACCAGCAATCCGGCACCATCCATCTATCCCTTCAATCATCTCTTCACAGCACTAGTTCGCATGAATACCTTAACCAACCATTACCCGACTATATTTTTGCTATTTAACCGATTGACCCAGACTAAACAGATCTCAGCTGACGTCTGCACATATAGCATCTTGACAAACTGTTGTACCCGAGTGGATTGGGTCGAGTTAGCTTTTGTTTTACTTGGACGATTTCTTAAGGTCGGACCTGGGGTTCATTCGGATGTATTCAATCCATTATTGAAGGGTCTTTGTAAGGATAATAGGGTCCATGAAGCTGCAGTCATAGTGCTTGACAAAATGCCTAAGCTGGGCTGCACACCTGATCTCTTCTCCTTTAACACTCTTATGAATGGGCTGTGTAAGATGGGACAAATTGACAAGGCAGAGGAACTCTTGGATTACATGGCTTCTAAAGGGCTTCAACCTGATGTTGTGACCTATACCACTCTCATAGATGGACTGTGCAAGAAAGGGCTGCTAGACAATGCAACGCAGATGCTACAATGCATGATTTCCAAAGGCCTTGACCCGAATGTTGTAACTTACAGTGCTCTCATGGATGCGCTATGCAAGAAAGGAGAAATTGAAAAGGCAGAAGAACTCTCAGATTTAATGATTTCTAAAGGGCTTCAACCTAATGTCGTGACCTATACCACTCTCATAGATGGGCTGTGCAAGAAAGGGCTGCTAGACAAGGCAATGCAGATGCTGCAATGCATGATTTCCAAAGGCCTTGAAATGAATGTTGTAACTTTTAATGCTGTCATCGATGCGCTATGCAAGGAAGGAGCAATTGAGAAAGCAGAGGAACTCCTGGATTACATGGTTTCTAAAGGGCTTCAACCTGACGTCGTGACCTATACCACGCTCATAGATGGGGTCTGCAAGAAAGGGCAATTAGATAAAGCAGAGAAGATGTTGCAGTGCATGATTTCCAAAGGCCTTGAACCTAATGTTGTGACTTACAATGCTGTCATGGATGCACTGTGCAAACAAGGAGAAATTGAGAAGGCAGGGGAACTCATGCATTGCATGGCTTCTAAAGGGCTTCAACCTGATGTCGTGACCTATACCACGCTCATAGATGGGGTCTGCAAGAAAGGGCTACTACACAAGGCAGAGCCATTGCTGCAATGCATGATTTCCAAAGGCCTTGACCCGGATGTTGTAACTTACAGTGCTCTCATGGATGCCCTATGCAAGAAAGGAGAAATTGAAAATGCAGAAGAACTCTCGGATATAATGGTTTCTAAAGGGCTTCAACCTAATGTCGTGACCTATAACACTCTTGTAGATGGGCTGTGCAAGAAAGGGTTACTAGACAAGGCACAGCAGATGCTGCAGTGCATGGTTTCTAAAGGGCTTCAACCTGACGTCGTGACCTATACCACGCTCATAGATGGGGTCTGCAAGAAAGGGCAATTAGATAAAGCAGAGAAGATGTTGCAATGCATGATTTCCAAAGGCCTTGAACCGGATGTTGTAACTTACAATGCTGTCATGGATATGCTATGCAAGAAAGGAGAAATTGACAAGGCAGAGGAACTACTAGATTACATGATTTCTAAAGGTCTTCAACCTGACATTGTGAGCTATAACATTCTCATTGATGGGCTGTGTAAGAAAGGGCTACTAGACAAGGCCGACCAGATGCTGCAGTGCATGATTTCCAATGGCCTTGAACCGGATATTGTAACTTACAGTTCTCTCGGATGCACTGTGCAAACACGTTGAAATTGAAAAGGCAGAGTAATTTTTGCATCGCATGGCTTTGGAAATCCCAACCATGGCATAGGGAGCATAGTCAGGAAAGAAGCATCTAACCTGGAGGTTGGGGCTGGTATATGTCATATATGCAGTGCTGATGGCAAAATGGTATTCTTGCTTTTGTTTGAATCACTATTCTTCATGCTTAAGTTTTGCACATTCAGGAACAATATATGGGTCGCTGGTATGTCTCTGACAACTTGGAAACCATAATGTGTTGTACCAGTCAGACAATTACTATTTGTATGGAATGACATGTGTTGCACTCTTCAACATGAAACAAATTACCATTATTTACAGAATTGTAAACCTCCTCTTGCTTCTAATTTGTGCTGCTCATTGATATTTTATTTTATTATTTTAGGAGAATTTTTCATGTTTTCACTGGATCACAATTTTATTATTGGTCATGTGTCATGTGGAAATTGGAGTTCACAATCTACTAACCGAACTGATGAATTATGCAAGATTTCTGATTATACAATAGGAACTTCTTAAGTTGTCAGATTTATGTAATGGTTTGCACTTGGTTTGATGGTTTTGACGTTTTCTACACAATAGGTCACTAGTTAAGCACTAACATTAGTCTTCTTGCTGCAAATTGCTGTAAATTGAATTATAACTTTTAAGGATCATTTTTTCTTTTGTTATGTTTGGATTTGTTTTTCTGACTACGAATGGGTTTCATTTCTAGCCTTCCGCAACTTGTTTGGGACTAAAGGCTTAGTTGTTGTTGTTGTTGTTATGTTTGGATTAGTTTTTCTGGTCTTGTTGTTTTACTGATGTGAGCTACTGTAATCCCCTTGAGATTTTAATTTCATTTAGTCAAATTGCTAGATGGTCATCACCAATTAACCTTCAAAAGAAAAATTGTGCAGGAGCATTTGCAGATAAATTTTCAGAGAGGCCCGTTGGATCAGAGCTGTTTTGACTAGGTTAACACAGGTTAGGACTCTTAGCCATTTTGCATTTTAGTTCAGGTCGGATCTGAACTTTTGTACGTAACTACAAAATTAATAGTAAGTTTCCCAAATCATGCTTTTAATGCAGTGCCCTAATTTCTATTCTTTATACAGATTGATGTAGCGCTGACGAGCTGATTTCAGTTGAAGGTGACCTAGATTGTATGTAGTTGAGTTCATCTCTTTTTGTGGAAAAGGGTAATAATACATATTAGGTTCTTTGAAATTTTGAAATATGAAGCTGAAAATTATACTAATACTGTATTTTGCAAAATATGGGTCACAATACTAGGTTAGTGGCACAAACTTCTACAAGCTGAGAGTGGAGAGAAAGTGTCAGGATCAAGACAAGCTGAGAGTACTGGGCATTTGTTGGCCTTGAAATTTTCCAGGTGACCATCCAAAGATCTACCATAAAATTTGATCTTTTATCAGAATTTATACTTGTAGTAAGTGCTAATGACCCTGCTTATGTTAATTTGATTATTTTTTAAACATGAGAAATGAATGGAACATGTTATAAGTTTCTGAATTTTTACATCAGAGTTCATATAAGTTAGGGGTTTGACCCTAACTTAACTTATTCAAAAAAATTAAGTCTGTTCTAACACTTGATTGGTAGTAATTAAAAGGAGAGTTTTTGTTCTATCTATAATTTGTCAGATGCTTCATTTCCACATTTGTTCTGTTAGAAGGAAAATATTGCAAAAAAGTCATTTTATTACCACCACTGGTGAGATCCTTCTTAAGTAGTTTACATTGCTTGTCCCCAACTCACCGAAGAAATTAAAATTGTAACATATCAAAAAAGTCATTTTCATATTGAAATGTTACAATTCATTGCTGCCTTGCCCCAGCAAACCTTTACTTGTAACTTGTTCATTTTTAGACCTATTATTGGTCGAGCCCTTGAATTAAGCAACTCTGTCAAGCTGAGCAAAATTCAGTTTAGGTGTTGGAATGTTCTTGATTTGACAGAACTCCTTTCCCTTGAAATGAGAAATTATAAAGATTCCAAATTTCTATTCGGACTCGAACCTAGATATGTTCGGTACTGCTAAGATCAGCATGCTTATTTTGAATTCATGAGAATTTGTCAAGATTCAAAAATTTGATAGTGAAATAAGAAAGTTGAGAATCGATAAAGAATTCTCATTACAGGACAGGATTTTGAATTTGGATATCTTTTATTTGTATTTCTAAATAGTGAAAATTAAAAAAAATAGGTCAAGTTTTTTCGCATTCTGGTGTCGAGTTATTTTTCCCTAGGACTTTCCCTACAGTATTTGTGCAACTTTTAGTATACAGGTTAGTTATATGCAAATCAGTGTTGTAAATAACGGTATGCGGCCGTCGGATGTACATGGTCCCACCAAGCAATTATTGGAAAATAATCGAGAATAATCAGTCATAATTAGAAATAATTGGTCGATTAATGATTTGGTCACCGCCAATGACAACATTGATGTAGTCTTTTAATCCAGAACAAGGATTACAACAAATATATAGAAGAGGAACACAAATTCAAGTGGAAGCTTGGATGGGCTTATTGGAGTATATCCTGCTATTGCCACTAGTATTTAATTAGAAAAATGTTAAATCAACAATTAGTTATGCATTCTTGGCAGATGTAATTAATGTTAAGCTAATATGAAATTATAAAAATAAGATGCTATGATTAACAATGGGTCCAAAACAACAAACGAAAAGTAATTTGTCTATAATATTGTGCAAAATTAACACCTAGCATTTGGATAAACTTGCCTAGATATAAATCAATTTAATCAAAATTAACATTAAAATTAACCCCCGTTTAAAATCCAATTATATATATGGCTATTAGTCTTGTATTTTGAGATCATAGTATGGGAAAATTTTATATATTGCCATTCTTTTTCAAAATATAGAACAAAATATTCTCCTTTCAAAAATTTTAACAAAATGCTCTTGTGGACCCCACTTTTCTCCTCTCTCTCCTTCCCTCCCACTCCTCTCATGAATGTAATTTTTTTTAATTAATGGATGTAATTTTTATTTGTTTATTATTTTTAAAAATTTATTTTTTTTGCTTGTTTGAAGTTTCAATTTGCATTAATTTATTGGTATTAATATTTCTTGTTGTATTGATAAAATTGTGATTTGGTCACTGATAACATTAGTCACATTTAGCAATTATTTAAAAAAAAAAATAGAATAATCATAAAGGTTATAAAAAAAGGTATGCAAAAATTATACAGTAAAAAATAATATTGGACGAAATATGTTGAAATAATAAATTTATTTTAAGGTTTTTAAATTGAGATTTGTGATTTTTTTTACATCTTGACAACGTGTGAAAATTTGATTATCTTCGTGATTAAATCTCCAAAAAGTTCCAATTTTTTGTAAATAATACAATTGTTTATGATACATGTAAATATAAAATTTGGCACATCTTCCATCATGTAAATATAAAAATAATTTTATCAATACAACAAGAAACATTAATACCAATGAATTAATACAAATTGAAACTTCAAACATGCAAAATAAAAAAATTTAAAAAAGTAAAAAAAAATAAATTTGCATCCATTAATTAAAAATAAAATAAAACATAACAATATTGTTCATTATCGAAGTTCTTACATATGAGTAAAATTACATCAATTAGTAAAAAAAAATGGTATATAAATAATAGAAGAATTAATCAATTTCCATGTAAGATAAAAAATATATATAAAAAATATTAAATTTATATTCAAGTACAAATAAAACTATAATACATAATTTATAAATCTTATTATCACACACTATCACAGGAAAAAAAGAATTGTGAAAATAAATATTCACTTGAATAAACATAAATAAATGATAATAAACTGACAATTAATCGGTAAACGGCCGATTAATCGGAAAAATCGGCCTATTAATTATTTTCACCCACAAACAGGCATCCGTTAAGTGTATTCACAACGGTTTGGCCGCCATTAAAATCTATGAGTCCGGATTTACAGAAAAACTGAATTTTTCATTTTGGATTCGATCCATCCGATCAGATGTGGAATGCATGGGATCATTAAATATTCGTGGAAAATCTGATCAGACGGTCGGGATACAAACACAAATGTTGAGGTACCTTTAATTATCCCATTTCGCTTGTGCTGGGACTGAGCTCCTAAGATAGAAAAACACTTAAAACCCAACCCAAGATCAAAGAGCGACGATCATCAATTTCTTTTCCTTCACCTCGTATTGAAGAATCGAAGGTTGCACAGAAGCAAACACAATTTACGTCATCTCTTTTTCTTGGAAACTCTCCTCTCCGTCAGGTATGATCCCCCATTCTCACTCTCTCTCTCTCTCTCTCTACCTGTTCAACTAAGAGTTCATTTGTCCACATTTTAATTTCAGCTTATCAAACTTTTTTCAAAATTGCTAATTTCTTGCACAATATTTACTATGTTTTCGTTGATAGGCGCTGAATGTTGCTTGGGATTAGCTTGGTATTCGTTTTATCTTTCATATTTTGACTACACGTTAATCAAAATCAGCACAAAATAGCTTGGCTTGGGGCAATGGGAACCCTCCAATTAGAATCATTTGTAAGAGAGCGTTGTAGATCGGGCACTCTTACTGTTAATGAAGCACATCGCCTGTTTGACCGGCTTCTGGCCACCAGCAATCTGGCACCATCCATCTATCCCTTCAATCATCTCTTCACAGCACTAGTTCGCATGAATACCTTAACCAATCATTACCCGACTATATTTTCCCTATTTAACCGATTGACCCAGACTAAACATATCTCACCCAACGTCTGCACATATAGCATCTTGATAAACTGTTGTACCCGAGTGGATCGGGTCGAATTAGCTTTTGTTTTACTCGGACAATTTCTTAAGGTCGGACCTGGATGTATTCAATCCATTACTAAAGGGTCTTTGTAGGGATGATAGGATCCATGAAGCTGCAGCCATAGTGCTTGTCAAAATGCCTAAGCTGGGCTGCACACCTGATCTCTTCTCCTTTAACACTCTTATGAACGGGCTATGTAAGGTGGGACAAATTGACAAGGCAAAGGAACTCTTGGACTACATGGTTTCTAAAGGACTTCAACCTAATGTCGTGACCTATACCACTCTCATAGATGGACTGTGCAAGAAAGGGCTGCTAGACAAGGCAGAGCCATTGCTCCAGTGCATGATTTCCAAAGGCCTTGAACTGGATGTTGTAACTTATAATGCTCTCACAGATGCGCTATGCAAGAAAGGAGAAATTGAAAAGTCAGAAGAACTTCTGGATTTCATGATTTCTAAAGGGCTTCAACCTAATGTCGTGACCTATACCACTCTCATAGATGGTCTTTGCAAGAAAGGGTTGATAGACAAGGCAACACAAATGCTGCAGTGCATGATTTCCAAAGTTCTTGAACCGAATGTTGTCACTTACAATGCTGTCTTGGATATGCTATGCAAGAAAGGAGAAATTGAGAAGGCTGAGGAGCTCCTGGATTACATGGTTTCTAAAGGGGTTCAACCTAATGTTGTTACCTATACCACTCTCATAGATGGGCTGTGCAAGAAAGGGCTACTGGACAAGGCAAACCAGATGCTACAGTGCATGATTTCCAAAGGCCTTGAAATGAATGTTGTAACTTACAATGCTGTCTTGGATATGCTATGCAAGAGAGGAGAAATTGAGAAGGCTGAGGAACTCCTGGATTACATGGTTTCTAAAGGGCATCAACCTGATATCGTGACCTATACCACGCTCATATATGGGCTCTGCAAGAAAAGGCAATTAGGTAAAGCAGAGAAGATGTTGCAGTGCATGATTTCCAAAGGCCTTGAACCGGATGTTGTGACTTACAATGTTGTCATGGATGCACTGTGCAAACAAGGAGAAATTGAGAAGGCAGAATAACTTTTGCATCGCATGGCTTTCGAATACCAACCATAGCAAAGGGAGCACAGTCAGAAAGGAAGCACTTAACCTGGAGGTTGTGGCTGGTATAAATCATATGCAGTGCTGATGGCAAATTGGTATTTTTTCTTTTGATTGAATCACTATTCTTCATGCTTAAATTTTGCATATTGAGGAGTCACTGTATCATTATTACCGTATGAGGTATAGTACATCTACACTATAGCAGTTCAAATTATTTTTTAAATGTTATTTTTTTTCACTTACAAACAACAGTCTTGTAGCATTTGCAATTATAAGGGTAAAACACAGTAGGCTTATAAGATAATACATGCATATCAACTGTGACAAGTATGTTCAACTATAAACTATGCCCAGTATTGCTCAAGTGAAACACTGAACCATCCGTATGGTTCTTTTCTTTCTATCGTATATGATGACATCAATGAAACAAAATTGATGCAATTTGGTCCCTTAAAACAAGAAATATAAGAATGATCACAAGCAATGCAATAGACAGCAAGTTGACTAAGTTCTTTGACAGATGTTTATATGGATCTTTATTTATGCCAAGAAAACATAATTGTACAGTTTGTACAATGATTTATATGCTCTTAATTAGGGGGGAGTCATCATTATACTGATATCTCATGTTGACTTAATGCTCTCAGCAAATGCTTCACAATCTGGTATAATATGCATCCCCGGAGGAGTATTTTCTGGAGCAGAAAATGTTGATGGCTGTTTTGACCAGCTTAATCTGAGATGATCTTGACAGGAATTAAGAAGCCACAACTATAGGTAACAATTTCCAATATGAATTGTTTATTAGTAGGCATTATATAGCCGCGTTTATTAGTAGGCATTACCAAGCTTAACAGTAATTCATAAAGCTTAAGGGTCCATTTTGTAAAAGAAAATAACACATTGATTGTTTAATCTCCCAAGCCTTGATTAGTAGAGGTGATGATTGAGGCATTGAGCTGCTTTTTAGTGTTTTTCCCTTATCTAACTTGCTTAACAAATTTTAAGCTCCTACCAAATTTTGATTTGTTCAGTTCATTCTAGTGAGAAAGGGTGCAATGTATGCGCTGGAGACTGGAGACCAGTATAAAAGCTTCTGTTAAGAAAAAGAGACTTGGGAATGGAATTGCTGGCTATCCAATTTGAATTGTCACTGTGGGCCTTGAAGCATTTGCATGGTCAGTCTACAAATTTTGATTCCCACAAGCAGCTATTTCTCTGTCAAACCAGGGCAAATTGCAAGTCAAACTTACTGTTAAAGAGTAAGCATTAGCAATTGTTCACTAAATCAATCAGACTTAAATTATTGTTTGCTTTCGGGAAATTTACACTAAATTCATGGGTATGTAGTCAGAAAATTCCCGCTAGATATGCTGTGGCATTCTCACACAGTTCCATGGAACATGATACCGTTAGTGTTACATGGAACATTGGGATCTCATAGCTAGTGCACATTTTTTTTTTCCTTTTTGTTTTTAAACTCTCTAATTTTTTTTTTCTTTGTATAAAAAACATATCTATGTGATGATTTGTGATTGCTTCTTTTCATCGGCAGTGATTAATTATTTATATTAATTATAAAATTTGTTTCAAGTTCAATTTTTGAGATGATTACTTCTCTATATAACTATATTTTTTTAGATACTTTGTCCTGCTAAATTATTTATGCATTTTTGGCACTTGACAGATGCTACTAATGTTTAGCTACTGCGAATTATAAAAATATTAGATACTATTAGGGGTGTCAACAAGCTGGCTTGGTCCGAGCTAGCTCTTGGCTCAGCTCGTTAATTCTGGACCGAGCTACAGTTGAGCGAGCTGGATCTAGAGCTTCCGAGCTAAAACCTTAACTCAAAATCATGACGAGCCAGCCCAAACTAGCTCACTGGGTCTGGTTGGATCTTGTTTTAAGAAGAAAATAAATTCTACAAACTTTTTGGACAGAGCTTGATAGTATAAAATACACACAATTTCATACAAATTCACAAATTGATGCCTAGCTAATCTAACTCGTGAGCTGGCGAGCAAGCTAGGCTCTAGCTTGAACTCGTTAATTCTGGACCGAGCTAGTAACGAGCTGGTTCATTAACAGCTCGCTTTAGTAACAAGCGAGACAGATGCGAGTTACGATCGAGCCACGAGCTACGAGCTTTTTTGCCACCACTAAATACTATTGATTGACAATGGGTCCAAACCAACAGACATAAAGTAATTACTTTGATAATATTGTGCAACAACATGACATTTTGGATTAATTTCTCTATATATAAATCAATTTAATCAATATCATTAAAATGAACCCCCATTTGAAATCCAATTCTATATATGGCTATTACTCGTATATATATTAGTTGTAACTACTTTATAGTTGGCTGTTGGAAGACAGGTGGTTGTAGTTGTAATTAGAAGAGACTAGCTGCTATAATCAAACTCTATAAATAGAGGAACTCATGTACATACAATCAATACAATGAAATCATTCTATCATTCTCCCTCTTGTTATATGGTATCAGAGCTTTAGGTAGAGCTGGAATTAGGCTAACGCCTATTCCAGAATTATGCCTCAAAATCCTCTATTTTAGATCTGAAAACAAAACCATTAATTCAAAAAAAAAAAAAAAATGAGCCTTTCTATTCCCTTCTATTCTTCCCTGAATCCAGAATAACTCTTCCTAGTCCTCATAATTTTCCTATATTCTCCTTATCCCTCTCTATTCTCACATACCTACATTCCAATTCCCTCTTTCTCCACTAATCTCTAATTCCACCTTTATTCTTCTCTTCCCAGAAACAACCAGATCAAGAAAACGAGACAAAAAAAATTTAGTGTATACCAGATCAGTTCTCAGTGTCGAGCATCAGTCGAGATCGAGAGAATCCGACCAGATCGCCGCCTATCCTCCGTCTTCACCTCAATTTGGCTCAGAACATCTGACCAGATCGCCATATTCTCTGACGCACCGCTGACCTCGTCAGGTACTGGCATGTCATACCTTATCTGAGGGCAAAATCAGAACACGAATCTCAGATTGAGATCGAGCCAGACCCAGACCAGTTGAGGGACACACCTTGTCGCCTGAGACGAAGCTTTGTCAGCTGACTCGACGCCTCTTAGATCATAACCGAGAGCATCCGACTAGATCAAGGCAGTCTCCTTCCCAGATCGGAGGTCAGAACCGGCACGAGCCTCGTCGCCGCAAATCTGTCTCCAAGAGCTCCACCAACTCTCATCACCAACCATCGAGATCAAGCCTGTGCTGAGATTCCGATCAAGAAAAAAAAACGAGACGATGTTGATTTAGAGGTTCCATGATTTCGCTTCAAGAAAACCTGTTATCTCACCTGTCTTGGATGCGCACAACTAGAGAGTTACTATAAGCCTTTAATTATTTGATCTACTGGACCTTCTACAAACTTTTTTTTTTTTTTTGGAGCTTGCAAATTAGGCCTCTGACCCATTACTAACGTTGAAAGGCTACTGTGATTTTTTTTTCTCCTTCTTTTAGGCCCTTCAAATAAGCAAACATGCAGCTACTACTTCATATCTCCTGTATCTACTTGCCAAAAAATAATCCCCTCCAATTTCTCAAATCAAACCATCAAAGCCGAACAAATGCCGGACTCCTTTTCTCTTTTCTTCTTCTCCACCTTCAAAATACTTCTAAAAAATGAGACAAGAGAGCTAAAAAGCCTCTCGAAACCATGTACTCACAAAGCCATGAGCTATCGATTTTTTTTTTCCTTTTGTTTTTTATTTTTCAAAGAGGACTCAAACGAGCCTCTCAAGTACATGGAAGCATTCTCGAGCCAAAAGAGCTCATTATTCTCTCTCTATCTTCTTCTATATTCAAGGAAACCCAAACTTGACGATTCAAATCGCACGAACAATGACATTGAGATATTGGCATCAACCTTCTTCTTTCCGGAGCAAGCTCAACATTGCTATCGCGCACCATGTTTTGCTTGAGGGGGCGTAATAGAGGCAGTTAGATCAGTTAGGAAGTTAGTTAGCAAAGGTTGTTAGTGATTAGTTGTAACTACTTTATAGTTAGCTGTTGGAAGACAGATGGTTGTAGTTGTAATTAGAAGAGATTAGCTGCTGTAATCAAACTCTATAAATAGAGGAACTCATGTACATACAATCAATACAATGAAATCATTCTATCATTCTCCCTCTTGTTATAATTTATATGTGTGTTAATGTAGTTTGAGATTTTTTGCAGCGTAAAATCTATGAAATAAGGTACTGCCCAATTTTGTTGTCCAAACATATAAAACTTGCTACATACACCACCAACAAGAAGCTATTTTTCACTGAATTCGTTATTCCACCTACCATTTGAATTCAATATTTTCAATGTGCTTATCTTATATATTGTTTTGTTTATTTAATATTTCATCTGATATATTTTTTATTTAATAATTATAAAAATTGAATGGACAAATTAACTTTTTATTTCAAACTCTCCCACAATTTAGTCACTGGCTCACTGCTCTGATCAGACGGTACAGATCTAAACATAAATATTTTTTGTACCAAAGGTGATCCGAATTCGCCATGACTACTGAGCTCTAAATTTCTTTCGTTATTAGTTAGGGAAAATTTCTCCTATGCCCATAGAAACTTTTAAAATAGCCAATTTCCCCATAAAAACAACATAATATCCAATATCCCATACAAACTTTACATTATTTCTTCTATCCCCTAATTTTTATTTAACTCTTTATTTATTTATTTTAAATATTATTGTGACAAATATACCCTTCTCTCTTCTCTCCTTTGTCTGTCTTAGATTTTTTGCTACACTAGTAGATCAAAATAAATGGAATATGGTGCTTCTTCTTTTTATTATTTTCTCGAGAGTAGAGGATATTAATCTTGTTTTTCTTTCTATTTTCTATCTCCACGAGACATGGTCTCATCTTATCAAGATAGCCAAAGCTACAAATTCTCATATCATATAAATCACAACAAATTCTCGGAGTATTATACTCCGGAAAGGGCTTGCCGCTACAAACTTTATAGATAAATGAAATAAGTTCTTCAATTTTGGGGATTAGTATATTATAGGTAGATAAAATTACAAAAGTATCTACACCAGGTGATAAAGAAAGACCGAATCTGAAAACTTCCCAAGTTTCAAATATTGTCAGAAGTGATTCGAGTGATTATTTTAAAATTCTTGTAAGAAACAAATCTTGAAAAGTTGAAAATTAGCGTATATAATGATAATATATCAAATAACAGGTTTATGGCAGCTCGTTTTGGGTCATAGCTGGAACGGGTCTACTCGCAGGATGCTTGCTCGCCATACCAGAAGTTGAGAAGGAGCAGCGAGGTTGACCTCGATCTCTAACTGAGAATTGCGACTTATTCTAGTGCCCCTCAAACCACGAGAAATTGTCACCTATTACACGGCTCAAAAAATCCGCCTTGGGGATACCTATTATTCGATCTTGGGGGTACCCATTATTCGTAGGTGGTACATACGACGCCGGGCCTACAGTTCAGTTATTATTCTGGAGTTCCATCTCCAAGAGACCACTGATCTCTCTGCCTCGATCATTAGAATTTTCAAGGGTCTTTATTTTAGATGAAGTGTGAAATTATGATGATGCTATCCCAATCTCTTGTGGGTTTGCTTCTACTAAATCAACATTTTGAACATACGGCTTATTCAGATCCAAATCCATAATGAAGTTATATGAATATAAATAATTAATTGTAACAGTCAACATAAGAACCACTGTAACTGGTATGAAGCTTTAATAGTTAATGATATACTTTTATAGTTTATACTAAACATTGAACTCATTAATGCAAAGATGTAGTGCACGGTCTGACAAGCTTGTTTTCACCAACTGATAGAGGCTTCAAGCTATAGATCAACAAACCTGCAACAAACAGTTCGTGGATACTAAACTAATTTTGTTATTTTCACCAACTGAAATTGGATTCTCTAATTTTGCTATTTTCACCAACTGTCATCGTGGACACGAAATATTTGTATTTAGGAGTGCATAGTGTGGAGTCTGGAAACAAAATCAGAAAGAGAGAGAATTAGAAGGAAGGGTATTTTTGTCAAAATAATATGAAAAATAATTAAATAAAGAGTTAAATAAAAATTAGGAGATAGAAGAAATAATGTAAAGTTTGTATGGAGATATTGAATATTATGTTGTTTTCATGGAGAAATTGGCTATTTTAAAAGTTTCTATGGGCATAGGAGAAATTTTCCCTATTAGTTAACACTTGCCTCCAAAGAAAATAGAAAAGCACTTGAAACCCTATTTTCCCTCACGGCCTCACCTCCGATCGAAAACTAAAACCGAGATCCTTGGGAACACTCCTCTCCCCGTCAGGTATATATTATCCCAAATTCTATCTCTCATCTTTCTCACTGTGGTTGGTCTCCACTCTCCCCTCTCGCCCCCATTTTAGTTCAACTAATTGTTCGTATATCAAATTTTAATTTCAGCTTATCCAAGTTTTTTCAGAATAGCTAATTTCTTCTACAATATTTGCTATGTTTTTGTTGATAGGTGCTGAACTTTGCTTCGGAGTAGCCCTAGGTTTGGGGGAATTAGATCAATTAAGAATCCGGAAAGCATTTGCCTTACTGTTTCTGAAGTAATCCCGGGCAATGGGGACCCGCCAATTAGAATCGTTTGTAAGAGAGTGCTGTAGATCGGGCACCCTTACTGTCCCTGAAACACGTCACCTGTTTAACCGGCTTTTGGCCACCAGTAACCCGGCACCGTCCATCTATCCCTTCAACCAACTCTTCACAGTACTGGTTCGCATGCACAACCTAACCAACCATTACCTGACTATCTTTTCCCTATTTAACCAACTAACCCAAAATAACCACATCTCACCCAACAAATACACTTATAGCATCTTGATGAACTGCTGTACCCGAGTGGGTCGGGTCGGATTAGCTTTTGTTTTACTCGGACGGTTTCTTAAGGATGGACCGGGGGCTGAACCACATGTGTTCAATCCATTATTGAAGGGTCTTTGTAAGGATAATAGGGTCCATGAAGCTGCAGCCATAGTGCTTGACAAAATGCCTAAGCTGGGCTGCACACCTGATCTCTTCTCCTTTAACACTCTTATGAATGGGTTATGTAAGATGGGACAAATTGACAAGGCAAAGGAACTCTTGGACTACATGGTTTCTAATGGGTTTCAACCTAATGTCGTGACCTATACCACTCTCATAGATGGATTGTGCAAGAAAGGAGAAATTGAAAAGGCAGAAGAACTCTCGGATTTAATGGTTTCTAAAGGGCTTCAACCTAATGTCGTGACCTATACCACTCTCATAGATGGACTGTGCAAGAAAGGGCTGCTGGACAAGGCAGAGCCATTGCTGCAGTGCATGATTTCCAAAGGCGTTGAACCAAATGTTGTAACTTACAATGCTCTCATTGATGCGCTATGCAAGAAAGGAGAAATTGAAAAGTCAGAAGAACTTCTGGATTTCATGCTTTCTAAAGGACTTCAACCTAATGTCGTGAACTATAACACTCTCATAGATGGCCTTTGCAAGAAAGGGTTGATAGACAACCCAACACAAATGCTGCAGTGCATGATTTCCAAAGGCCTTGAACCGAATGTTGTAACTTACAATGCTCTCATGGATATGTTATGCAAGAAAGGAGAAATTGAGAAGGCTGAGGAACTCTCGGATTTAATGGTTTCTAAAGGGCTTCAACCTAATGTCGTGACCTATAACATTCTCATAGATGGGCTTTGCAAGAAAGGCCTACTAGACAAGGCTGAGCCATTGCTGCAGTGCATGATTTCCAAAGGCCTTGAACCGGATGTTGTAACTTACAATGCTGTCATGGATATGCTATGCAAGAAAGGAGAAATTGACAAGGCTGAGGAACTCCTGGATTACATGGTTTCTAAAGGGGTTCAACCTGATGTCGTGACCTATACCACTATCATAGATGGGCTGTGCAAGAAAGGGTTACTAGACAAGGCCGAGCAGATGCTGCAG